>OZ026810.1:3131578-3171545 GCA_964023185.1 Macaria liturata
GTCGCCATCCCGCTCTAAAGTTGCGCAATTGTCTCGGCGTCTCGCTTGCGCGTCTCGAGTTTTCGTCTTGCACTCTCGCGGGTGATCACCATCAGATAAACGGAGATCGTAATCGGGTAATATTGCCTCACTACACGTAAGTTTATTGCAATGGTTTTATAAACATGCCACATCGAGTTTGTTCCTAGTTTTTGTGTCTCAAAATATTTAGTTAGTACTAGTTATAAAAATATTACACAAGTGAAGACATCAAGTATATGAAATATAATTTATGAAAGAAAATTCTACTTTTAGTAAGTGTGCTGCCTGCGACAATAATTTGTGTTGTTTATTCAGGAACTTGGGGTAAAGTAGAAACGTTCTCGGTTCTTGTCTGTGAAGCTTGTTACTTACGCTCTAATCAATTTTACTTTCAACTAACATCACATTGTTAATAGAATAGGTTAATTATTATTCCTAGTACGCTCTATTACTTAGGAATACAAACAACGTACGTGAAAAATACGTGAACATTTTTTCAAAATTATGTTCTATCTAAAAACCAATTTTTAGTGCCAATTTTTTTTAGAAGATTTGTCGTATATTTCTGCGTGTATCCTTCAAGTGGTACATACATCTACCTCCGCTAGGCCGCACCTGTATGCAATGCTCGAGATCCGGAATGTCGTGAATCCGATCCGGCCGCGCCGCTATTTTGAGCCGCTCCCATCCCGCGCCAAATTTGCAATCCCGCCAAATCGACGCGTCTTCAAGTATTTTTAAAACCGTTTCACAATCGACTAGCGTTTTTTTAAACTGCTCACTTTCGCGGATCGCGTAACCTTCGAATTTTAAATAGACGCAGCAATGCCCAAAATGGAATCCATTGATTGATGGAATGCCTTCGCGAGAATGATGGCCAAAACATTTTTGACATTGGCCTTTATCTTGGCCTCATTTATAAATTGGCGAATTGATAAATTAATATTATAAAGCCGATTAGGTAGTAAATAGGTTACGTTTGAAATAAAAACAACAACAACCTAAATCAACAGTTAATAAAAATCAGAAATTGAAAGAATTGAACAAAAAGTAAAATAACATCGAACCCATCAGTTTGGTCTGAAGTGTATTTCAATGATTAGCATTTAATAATTCTCCTGCCAAAGTTTTCACTTTTCAATTGTAGATATAACATGTAAATACATAATATTGAATAAATAATTAAACAATCAAACAAAATACATACATCAAAATTGACTCAAGCATATCGTCAAACGTTGTAACGTTTAAAAGTTTCAGCGATACCGTGAATTTAGACTCTACCTTGTTCGTCCAAGCAAGTTATCTAATCTTCAGTAACTAATGAAAGGTGTTCTGGTTTTGAATACGTGAGCTACTGACTCACGCAACAATCAATAAATTTACATAGTTGATGCTTTGTGTATGAAAACAGAAATACAGAAACCTAACTTTGGTTTAAAGTTGTAGCAAGCTTAGTAATAAACTGTTTCAAAGCTATTTCCTTCCCAAAAATATATGTGGCATTGAATATTATCTGAAAGGACATCTAAAACGGACGGCGGAAAGAAAAACATTGTAATAAACTTACAGAAAACTATAAAATATATCTCTGTAAATAGCTATGGAGGCTGAAGCACCCCCGCGAGTATTATTGCTCGCATTCTCGAGGCTTACGTAATTAGGATTGCGGCAGGCCGCTGACTTATCCACGGCGCTCGCAAGGTCGACGAAAACTCGAAAATAGCTGAGCGATGAACAGACGTTTGTAAAAACGGGCGTTTTCAAGTTTTGCCTGTGGAGCTGGCAGCTGGCGGGCGGCCAAGTCGCCGCCACCCGACACTGCCCAGCCCGACGGGCTATTTGCAGCCTGCTGCTAACTCTCCATACGTCATTGCTCTATTTACGAGGAACGAGCACGCTATTGTAGTCAATTATGTCACCTGAATATGTGTCTCAAACATTTAAGCCGCCATGCCCAAGGTTAATGTTAGACAATCGACGGCGCATCACTACACCTGATGAATACAACACTATAGCGTCCAATCGTTTGTTTCAGACCACGAGCACGACATAAACTGCCAAAATGTTTAAAAATCATTTAGAAATGATCGGCAGAAATGAGACGCCATCGAAGAAAGCCAGATTTTGGCAATCCTTCGTGCGTTCTCTAAAAGGTAAGCACCATACAGCCAAAGAAACTTACTGATTTGTCTACTTACTGGATCCGATTGTAAAACGTATGCTTAAAACCCAGGATCGGAAGACATCAGAGCCGAGGAGAGGTACAGGCCGTCCCGCCGCAGCGTGTTCCCCGAGCTGCTGTCCACGTACCCTTACAGCAAGTCCATCTACGACGACCCCATTGGTGCCGCGGAGAGGATCACCGTGCCTGGCTACCGCTACCTGCCCGTGCACCGCGAGACCTACGGATACTCCCCCCGCGCCATCTACGCGCACAACTACCCCAGCTCACTCGACCGGTACAGGCCAGGTCAGTACACACATGACTTTGTACATATATAACACACACACACACATGCACACTACACGCTTCAAAGCGCTATGGAACTGAAAGACTGTTACAATTCCAAAACAATTGGTAATGGTTTCAAATGAAATCGATAAAGATGAATGCAATGGATGAATGCTAAAGATTTCTTCAATGATGAGAAATTATAGCAGAAAACTGATGAAACGAAAATTTAAGAAAAGAACAAAATCTTTTGAATCGCATGCAGTCATTTAGTTTTGTTGTCTGCTACACGCTACGCTACTTGCCAACCAACTAATGTTTTATAGACATAATTTAAACAGAAATAGACCAATCGGCTGACAGATTGGAAGAGCAAATCTATAATTGATTGGATGACAGAATGTAGTTTGGCAATCAACGCGATAACCTTTGACCACCTGTCTCGGTTGATTCATCGAGGAAACCTGTACAAACATATAGATCTGTATCTATATCAACAACTTTCCTGTATGTCAACTGTAAATATCCAGTCATTGATTCAAAGCCTAACATTAGAATTAGATAAGTATGTATATTCTAACCTACACCTGTGAATATGCCGACCTTAGCTTGAAGCTTTTACTGTTGTTACACTAAATTATTTAACACTACAAAGTATACACATTTAGTTTCAGCAGTTTAGGTTATTTAGTTTATCTCCTAGGTACATATCTACCAGGTTTAGGGTGGCAGGAATTTTATATTATGGTTTCAATTGTTTCAGCATCAAAGTCGTCCGGTGGAGTTTAAACTTATAATAATGACAACTTTTGCTATGATTTAATGAACACAGTCAGTCAAAGCAAACGCTTCATTTCGATATATTTTAGTACAAGTTTTAACAAAATTAATGTGTATGAAAGTCATCTTTATGCACAAAAGGAGAAGCACTAGAAGTCATTTAGAAAAATGCATATCAACTTGCAGTAAACTTTTTTATTTACATATTTGTAATAAAGAATTTATAAATAAAAAATAATTTAAAAATTAAACTGAAATTAGAGCCTGTCAAAAGCTCGGAGATTAAATTGGTTGATTCGATTTAACATTACATGGAGTCACACACACTCACGAACGACAGTTGATTTAAAAGTGTCGTGATCAAATCACTGAAAATATTCGTCAAACATTGTGAATGTTGATATTTGTACTACACCAATATACAGATATATGTCTTTATTATATGTATCGTACATGTACACGATGTCTGATATATGAAATGATGTAAACATGCTTTCTTACACTCTATGTATGTGACAGTCCAGCTTAGATGTTTGCTTGTGCAAGTCTCGACTACTAATGCGCATGTATTCACCTCGCCCGGCGGTGCGATATAGAAGTCACCTCTTACCCACATAACATCACTTCACACTTGTAGACCCATGAATGTTACATCGACATCACTGTTTATATCTCTCGATCTTCTAGCATTTGTCAGGTGATATATTTTATTTAATATCCCCATTATTTTAATACTTATCAATTAAGCTCCATATCATTTGTTACAAGTCTACCAAGGAATGTTTTAAAGAGGTGAGTTCTATGAACCTTTAGGTAATATTAATGTAATTATACCTATAGTGAACCCCGATATTTATATAGCTATTGTTTATATTCTATTTAATATCATGAATAATACTAACAGCATCTGATTTAATTTTTTCGCAATGCAATTATCTTTTAATGCCTTATACAGCGTGTTTTCATTGTGCTTATTGTAACAACTCAATAATGTCTGCAAACGAAATTTATAATTTAACTTGGTTTTAATTTCAATATCACTCATCTATAACAGAAAATCCTATTGAAAGGATCAAATCTTCTTCTATTTAATATAATATTTTTATCAGGATTTACAGAAAAGTCCTTAGCGTGAGTTGAGATATTACTTATACCTTGTTTGGACTTGCCTGAATTACCTCCCCAAAACAAATGAGTGTTCACATTTATACTACCTAGCATAGATATAGAACGTCTGTTCAAGAAGATGTAATTTTCCGTCGACAGTGTACCACGTACCGAGGCGCATCCGACGAGGCGTCGACCCCTTCGACGCCCACAAGGCGTGGCAGGACCATCTCGACAGGCTGGCCGCCATCGACCGCCTGTACCCCTCTCGCTACGGCCTCTACCTCAAGGACAGGGCCTACCCCATCACCGACCTGAGCGCCCCCGTCTCCTCCCTCCTCTCCAAGCCCAGCTTCTACAACAAGCCCCTCGACAGCCTCAAGGGCATCGAATATGAGCCTGACAACAAACCTCACTGGGGAACAGGTAAATACTAACTTTCTACTAGACTAAGCTAGGGTAAGCATCACCGGGGTATGCCCGCGCGTCTTTTACTCAAGCAAGCGCTATGGTCTTCTTTGGTGTCTCGAGTAGACTTAAACGTAAGATATGCGCGGACGTGCCACGGTGCTTCTGTGTCCATGTCAAGAAACAGCGAAGTGCGACCATTCAAAGCAATGTCTCATTGTCAATGGTCCGTTCTGAGTTGGAATCTGACCTGGACTCAGGCCATTGTAAAAACACACAAGGACATCATTCACCTGTTAGTTTCGAACCAATTTGAATCAAATTTGTGTGAAGAGAAAGTCCGAGCTAGGTATTAAGTATAACACAATGCAATGCCTTATTAAACATCGATATCACATTCTACGAATGGCTTAAATATAGTTGATAAATCTATTATACCTACCTTTGTTACCTTTTTGTGTTGTTATAAAATATTTGTCAGTTTTCAATAGATTTAGACCCAAATTCAAAATTTTGTACATAAATGTAACTAATTTATCATTTGGAACTTTGGCATCTTTACCTGTTTATTTATTTTAATTAGCTACCTATAAGCATTTAATTAATTAAATTAAATGTTACATAAGTCAGATTCCGTTATACCCTTTAGTGGTAGATTCAACTACCTATTTAGTTTCTGTACTATTAATAATATTAAACATTATATCAGTAAATAAATTATTATGACCTTTGTCAATAGTACAAAGCTAAACAAACTAACACCAAGCAAATATATTTTATATTAAATTATAAAAGACCAATTCGTGTTTTGATTTAGTAGTTTAGAACCTGTCTGGTATTTTAAGAAATCGGTAACAAATTAGTTAATTACTGTTGACATCAATTCAATTGTCTTAACCTCGAATAAACGGAGTTAGCATACTTACGTGCTATCCTGGATCTTGTAAAAAAGTAGCAAGAATAGTATGCATGAGCAGCATTGTAAATAATGCGCGCGGCATTCGCACCCGACTGTGTCACGTACCTACCACTGCATATGCGATATCACTGCGCTCCAGAGAACACTACACTCTACACTGCCTCCAACTCTACTCGTTTAATATCCAGTCGTTTCTGAGAGGGGATTCAGTTCCCAGTCCCGTTGTTTTTCTATGAGCTTGGTATTGATCGTGACTTGGGTGAAGGATCGTTGCCGGCGAGGATATCGGACGTGTTCGCAAAGGACCCATTTTTCGCTGAGGCGGACAAATGGGCCGGCATTGACCGCTCGCTGCGAGGGAAGTCCCCGACGCCCGTGAAACCCCGGATAAGCCAGCCCAGAGACTGTGAGGTCGCATTCGATGCCGATGGTAAGGGCACCAGAACCCCGCTCCTGTTCTTCGTCACGACCCTTCTACCGGAACCAGGCTCTGATCTGATCACCTTGCCCAGTACAGCACCAACTCTGTGTGACAGTAGACCCTGTAGTATCTCCAACTGTAAACTATTCCTTGATTCACATTTTTCAGTGATATACCTGTACATATAATACGCAGATGGTATTTCACGATATCTTTTAATTGTTAATAACGTAGTGACATCGTCCGAGTGTATGTGTTCTTCGACATTTTAAATACAGCATGAAAGCTTTTTCAACTTAATCGTAATTATGAATCATGGCTTATACTTATTCAAGCTTACAAAAAGACATTGCTATTGAGCTATAATAATTCATACCGATATTACAATGCGTACATGCTAATTTAAGCCAATAATTTATAACAGTCTTTAAGTTTAAGAGCCCTGCGGTGAAATATACTTGTACCTAATGGTTTTTGTTTAGAGCTACTTGTCTAGGAAAAAGTAAGCACCGTGGGGCCCTGTAAACAAACATGTCGGCTAACGCTGAATACATGTGTTGCGACAATCATGTACTTGGATGGCTGTACTGAACGCTTGTAGCTTACTGTATGGGCGCTGACGAAGTACGGAGAGTTTCTGTGGCCTGACTGTGTTGTGGCGTGTAGGTGCGCCGTTGTACACCGCGGGCGGACTCCGGCGCAGGCCGTGGGCTGACATTTTCAACCCGTCGCCGTCGCTGCCGATCTCGGCCATCACTCGGGACCCCTTCTGGTACGACTGGCCGGAGCTGAAGCCCCTGGCGCGGTGGGACCGCAGCCCCTCCTACATCCGCGACTCCTACCTGTCGCCCGTCAAACGCACCTTCCTCTGGGACAAACACCCGATCAGGCCCTTAGGTTAGTGGGTCGCTGTACATACGCCCCTCCGACCGAACTCAGCTGTAATATTGGCCTCTCATCATGAAATATCAAAGCTTTATTCGACTCTAACAATATTATTTTCGTCCGATTTGAAGGTGTTAATAGTATCTCTGGTTACGACAGATTTAATGATGGCAGACTCCTTCACGGTGGATGATATTAGCAGGACGTTACCGTTCATGCGTAGCCTTTAAAGTACAAATATGAAGCAGGTATCTGGTTCTACTATGAAGTGTTCGTTACATTGTGGTTTCTGTCGTGTAGTACTTTATTTATTGTTAATGCATTAGTAGAATGTATCCGACTTCTACCGGTCATTAGTAACAACACCTGAAATGTGTCCAAATAGTGACTTTTATACCTCTGTGCCAATTTCATCATTTGTATCCTCTGTTCTGTTCATCGTCATACATTTTCTTGTCTTGCGTCGTATTCATCATGCCTGTTTGTTGATTCTTCTTCATCAAAACGTGTCATCGTTCATTACTCCACTTCCTTACGATGACAGTACAGTATTCCATTGTGTTTGTCTTGATCATACCAACCTATGGAACGAGAATAGTTCTATCAACTATCACACGAAACTAAATTTCCAATATTTACTTTTCATTTAAAACTATATTTTTACCATAACATTGCAATTACAAATACAATCTCATTATCCTATTAGCACTATTAATATTAAATAAGTCATACACCTACTTATTAACATACACGATTTAAAACTATTTTTAAGTCATAAGTGATCAAATGTGATTTAATTTTAATCTTGTACAAAATGTATATTTTTTCAGTGATTCTTACAAGGAATTGTATTTTTACGTGTATATCATACAAACCATTCGTATATACCTAACCTAATCTTACAAAAACAGAAAACAAATTAGGTACTTCTCTTATAACGTCAAAATTGCACCGTATCCTGAATAAAATTATCTAGAGCTCATGCAATAGTTATTCCTAACTCTAAGTATCTAAGTCACATAGGTACCTACTTATGAACTTATTTAAAAACAGTAATTAACGGTATTAATTTAGGTAACGGTAATCTAGCGATATCGCTAATGGTTATAGATATCGCTAAGAGATTTTTATATATAAAAAATCTTTTATTTAGATTATTGATTGATTCGATTTATTTAAAACATCTATCAGCGGCTGTTACGTTTTTTAGCTTAGGTATCTAAAATAGTTAAGTTAATAATATGCAACTATGTATACTAAGATTGCCTAATCAAAAATATACTAGGATTGCAGAATTTACAATTGCAATACTTAATGATGACCTTGGTTGGATATTTTCTATAGATTAATCTCTAGTACCATCTTTATCTACATACTGCATGGTAAGTTCAGTATTTAGACGCATAGGTTGCAGGAATATTTCTAGAATTCTATTACGACAAAGGTTATATTTGTGTTTATTTTTTCAGCTGCTGCTTTCTAAGGGAACAAGATCGAACCCAAGTTAATATTTAAGTTACAAATACAAACATCGTATAAACAATTTATTCTATAAAATATTTTCCTGTTATAACTTTGACTATGTTTAAACATAAACAATAAATTATTTTATTTACTAAACATTGTACGTTAATTCGATATGTTAAATTATATTCAAATAAATTTCACAAGATCTCAAAGACTGCAATAACATAGTCACTGCCACAGAAATAAAATTGTTACGGAAATTTTGTTTTTATTACCTGAATATTTTTATTAATTTAATAGAAAAAATACAAAAAAATCAATAAAACTTTAAAAACTAAGATGTGAATTTTACTTTCACCCTAATTTATATTCCCTTTTGTAAAGCATACTTCAGTTTTCTATCATATTTTAAGGCTTTTCATATCTACATAGAAAATGTATGAGTACGAAATAATTTACGAAGGGTGATAATTACTTAGTACAATACCTACCTACAAACCGATTAAATATTATGTCATTTTTAAGGATATTGAACCAGGAAAATGGGTTGGAATTCTGTACTTCTTTCTTTTTCAACAATGGCGTTATTACAGGCTGGCTAAATATCTAGCTAGAAATACATCTCAAATTAAACTATTTTAACACATTTTAGCCAACCTGTATTTATAGACTAATAGGATTTCATGGTATGGCCAAATACGTGTGATGATGGCCGAATCTTTATTATCTTTACGTCAATATCTATAATCGGGAATTTGTAAATAACCTTCAGTTAGTTATGTTTGTGTTTATTAAGTTAGTTTTAAATTTCCCTAAAAAATGTAAAATTAAATAAAATGTTAAGTAAATAGGTACCTATTAGGTACGTACATACACTACATAGGTATGTACATTGTACATTCTATAAATTCCACATGACTTTCTAGTCACCTAGCTGTGAAGTCACTGGATCAACCATCTGCTTACCTCGTGTCATAGAAACACGGTAGTTCCATAATATAATATTCCAAATAAGTATTAATACAGAGAACTACAGACATCATGTTAATGCCTCTATCAATGATAACATTTTGGCAGTAAGTAATTATTACCTATGTAATTTTATTAAAACTAGCTGACCCGGCGAACTCTGTTCTGCCTTAGAGGCAATAAATAAGCGGATTTTGGATTTTATTCAATTCTATTTTTTTTAAACCGGTTAAAAAGTATCCTGTGTCCGTCTCCTGGTTCTAAGCTACCTCCCCACCAATTTTCAGCTGAATCCGTTCAGCCGTTCTTGAGTTATAAAACACCACTTTCTTTTATATATTTAGTAAGTAAGAAAATCCAATATTACCTATATATTGTAATTATTGTAGGCAGGCTAGGTATAAATCTGGACGTTCACCACGATAAACCTGTCCTAGAGAGCTTCTTCAACGAATTAATTCTGTGGGGGAGCCACAACCCTCAGTCATGAGGAAATAGAGAGAGAGGGGAGGGGAGCAAGCACATATAATTATTGTCATGTAGCGTACGTATTATTTGTATAAGTTGTATTGAGTATGTATATTATTATGAGCGGATTTTCATATTAATAATTTAAAATAAGTAGTACAAAAAACATACTAGCGCCATCTCTTAGCAACATTTGTTACTAAAATTAATTTGGTACTGGAAATTCGGTCATTGAGTATGGATTGAGTGTGTATGAGTAATAAATTGAACAATATGTATTTTTATTCTTAAATATATATTTAGTACATCGCCTATTTACAATTCTAAGTAGGTAGCATCCATCCAAAAGGTTGGCTGGAAGAATTCGCCTTAGCAAGGTTTTTCGTTTTTGTTATTTATGTTTTATGATATCCGCTGGAGAAATAGTCTACTCTTTCTGTAACTAAACAATACCAAAACCTTTATTATCAACCCAGTGTTTTACTAAGAAGTAGGTATTTGTTTCTCCCGCTTAATTAACAGGAAGTACAGTAACGGTCAGGAAAAGGATATTCCAGCAGCAGAAAAATATAAGATTGTCTATGATTGCACCTCAGTTTGATTTGCTTGCTTGGTGTCTACAGCATCATTGTCACTGCACAGCATTTTATGTACTTGTAAAATGATGTCAACGTCAATATTATAGAACTGTCAACGTCAGAATAGTGTTTTTTGTTTACCAATACAAACGCGTCAGTCGTCGTTATTTTTCGAAATATAATTGTGTTGAAATCGAGCTAATAATACATAAGTTTTCAATTTTCATTATAAATCATGTCTGAAAATATAGAAGCTGTTGCGAGCGGAGACGTCGAAATGAATAACTCGGCGTTATCTTTTGATAATTTGGTAATACTCAAAGAATTTGGCAATATAGTGGACAATGTTCGGTAAGGGTGCACTTCTGATTTTCTATTCTATATTGGCAATTTACTAATGTACATTTAGTGTAGCATGCAAGACACAATTTTAGAAATCTAAATGTGTCTTTTACTTCATGGAAATTTAAACAGCAAACTTTTTTAACCCAATTCACATAAGGCAGGTTGATATCAAGAGTAGACTAGACTATAATAATTATGAAATTTATTTAAATCACGCATTTCCTCGTTTGTAACTATGTTTAAAATCTAACATGACTGTTACATGTTTCAGAAATGAAGATTTACTTGAAACTGTGCCTAAAGCAAAGCTTAAAAGAGTAAAATGGGTGCCAATGTTCAATTATCTGAAACAGCAAGTTCTAGACGAAATGATACAATCAATGACAGTGTTGTGGCAAGAAGAAAACATGGTGGAAAAGATTGCAGTACTTGAGAAACAAAAAGACAAATTTGCACATGTCAATTCAGATGAAACTTTATGGTGAGTAATTACACAATATTTTAGCCAAACTTCCTAATATAGTTTATAAACAACATCAGAGAGACTTTTTAGGGGATTTCATACAGTATAAACTCTTGTTTATTACTCTATTTTGATATTAGTTTGTTACAGTGTGATAAAAACATAAGTATTGAAGCTAGTGATCTATTGTATATTTTTAGGAGACCTCAACTTGGTGATGTGAAGGCTCAACTAAGAGCCTGCGACATTGAAAAGATGCAGAAACAAAAAGCATTACTTGAAACTCTCGCCAAAGAGTATGAAACTAGAGTCAACAAGCAAAAGAAAACTATTTCTGCCAAAAGGGGCTACCTGAAAGCATTACAAATGGACATCCAGAAGTACTTGAAGAAGAATGAAGAATTCATGGAGCAAATGAAGGAGAAATTGGAAAATCACAACAATATAATGGAAATTGTGTTACCTGGGAAAGTGGATATAGAAGAAAAGAACTGGTCAACTAAGGATTTAGATCTATCAGATTAGTTCTTAATATAGCAATTAAAACATTTTATTTATATGCTCGTAGTTTACTGTTTCATCAGCAGTCAGCTCATGATATGGTTTTAAATATTCTTTCTTATCATTAATAGATGAACTTTGTACACACATCTTTCTGCCATTTAAACTTTATGTTCACATAGGTAGTTAGGTTAGACAAAAAATATACTTTGGTTACCTAGCATTAAAATATAATGAATGTTCAGAAACTAGGAAAGTGCTATGAAAGATTTAGCTTAGTGTTAATAGTAGCGAGGTAAAAGACAAGACAGAAATAAAGTGCACACAATTTCATTTGAATAAAATTTATATTTCAGAAAATTGTACACACCCGAGAAAAGTACAACAAAATTTTAAGTTTAATAATAACTTGAAACTAAATAACTCCAGTAACTTATTATTCACTAGTGTAGATGAAAATAGAGAAAATTTAGTGTTAAGATTAAAGTGTATTAGTAAATAATGTATCTAAATTTATATATTGCTGCTATTCAATACCAGCTAATCTATACAGTAGAATAGAATAAAAATAAGGATAAAGATATTCAATACATAAAACATACCAAAAGTAACATACAGTTACCTAAAAAGTCAAGTAAATATATCCAGTAAGCATGGTGACAAGATATTTTATTGAGAATACATGAATGAATCGAAATGTAAGGAGTTTATCCACTTTTACAGCAAATAGATGATACACAATTGCAAGAAGATAACATAAATGCACCTAAAATGAAATAAAATAAACTTCTTAGCTCAAATAGCAATATTTATTATTGAAATACATCTGACATGTTAACATAGCTAAAAATAAAATTGTACAATGCAAAACTTGCATATAATTTCCATACAATAATATAGCGATTGCACTATTGTTGCGAGGACTACACTGCTTCCAGCACGTCTCCGAGCTCGGCCCCGGCAGGAGCCTCTCCACTCTCCAAGCCAATCAAATACAATTTGGACTCTACTTAATTCAATTAAAAATACTGAACGCAAATAAAACTAATTCTACCGAGTTGCTCTCTAGCTTACAGACAGCAGTGAAGTCCCAGAACAGAGGAAACACTTAAACTATGACAAGGGAACGGTTAATATTATGGTCTTAGGCCAACTCCACAGAAGGATAATCGTTTTATGATCCAAATAAATAACTAACAAATAAAATGTAACCTATGATGACGAACCAATCGAGATGTTACTGTAATTTGAAACGAAGCCAATAATCAATCACTTATACGAGACCTATCCGATAATTTACAATTATAGGCACATCAGTTACAGAATAAACCAAGCGAATGTGCTCTCGATCCACTACAACTTAATATAATGTTAGATCATGTCCACCTCTCGCGTCCGACGCCCGCATCTTGGAGACAGCCACTTCAATATATCTTCAAACTCAACAAAACAATTCGACTACAACAACACGTCGTCGAGGCGGAAGCGCGGGATCGAGCGGCGGCCGACCGTTACATAAATTAATATCATTCACATTAAAATTAAAACATAAGAAGGCACAAGCAAATCGATAAATAATTTGAAACGTTACGCGAGGGCGACATTATTCGGCTACGTCCGACGACATGCTAACGTTGTAATTATAATACGTGATATAATTAATTATTTGTAGGCGTCACTGTGCGCGACACTGGAGCCGGGGCGCCAGTTATTTCTTCTTGGGAGGCGAGCGCTGCGGCGTGGCGGGCCGCCCGCTGTTGATGCCGTTGTACTGGTACTTCGCCTTCTTCTCGGACGGCTTCAGGATCTGTAAGGGGCCGGGTGTTAGCGAGCTGGGAGAGTGGGGCGGAGCAACACTAACCAGCCCACGTGTACTGATGGGAGTTGAAGCTATGAGATACTACTAATATCCGATCACAGAACAAACCATGTTGTATGGCACAGGTATATTGCTATTATACTTGCTTAGATGCAATTGTGCTGTGTGCGAGAGGGACAACATATGATCCTGCTCTGTGAGAGAACTATAATAACTATTGAATGATGTCTAAAGTCAAACGAACCTAGCCTTAAATTAATGCATCTACTGGGTCGTGTTTATTACCTATCTACCTAGCCGTTTTAAATGGTCTCTCGGTTTCAACGTGATGCTTCTAACTTATAGACTACACATCTCTACGACTACATACAAAAACAAAATGAAAGAAAGTCGTAAAGCACATTCAACATTATATATAATTTACCTATTATAAAATAAGATTGAATTGCTGACATAATTATTTCCCAAGCAAAAGTGAAGAAGCGCACATATCCCGTGACTTTGCATAGTCCTTTATTGGGATTATTTTTTAAGTTTAATCTTGTTCTCAGATGGTTTCAGTATCTGAAACAAGGAACTCTGTTAACTTATTTCTATCTCGTGTCAAACTACTCTCAGCTCGGAAGTAGAAATAAGTTGGGGAACACTTTTGCGTGAGATAAAGGACTTATTCTTAGTTACTACCTATCCCTAGGTATTATAATAGTTTGTAATATTAAGACTAAAAAGGTATATTTGTGAAGTTAGTATTTTGGCGTAGGATTCCTAGATAAAATATGAAATATTTGATTTTGTTAGTGCAGAACACATAAATGAAAACACTGTGTGTAATTTAGTCTGTGCATGGTGCATATTTGCAACGATGAAGTCTGTTTGTGATTCATCAGGGCCATTAGAAAAGCATTACCTAATTAACGGCGTGTAATATGTATGTATGTACGTACATGTGCAGTGAACATGATATTTCTCTAAAACTCAAATTTTATCACACTTATGAATATTAAAGCCTCCATTTAGGGAACAAAATTTCATGTAATATTTTGTTTTTGCCCAATATAATATAAGTAAACATTATCAACTTTCCTCATTTATACCACTTATATTAATCATAGTGGAACCACAAATAAAAGTAAAAAATAATTGCTTATTATATTATTAGTTCCTTATATTGTTAGTCCCACAAAAAAACCAGAGCTATAATAAATAAAATATTATAGATAACCTAGAAAAGGTAGGTATATTAAGGGTTAAAAAATAAAAAAAAATAGTTATTTAAAAAAACATTAGAGTAAAAAGTTCGCCAGGTCACCTAGTAAAAATAAAAATGTAGAAGTATTATTACTTATTGACTTTTGAGATATAAAATGCAAGTAAAAAAATTATATTCTTATTCTTATGTCGTTACAAAGGTCACCTACTAAAAAATCTAAGTAGTAGCATTATCGTATACCTGGAAGGAGCACATGAGAGTCTCGTCGACGGACATCATGCCGCCTGCGTTGTCGAACTCGCCGCAGTAGTTGGGCGCCGAGAACAGGGTCACCAGCTGGCGCTTCGCGAAGAACTCGTATCCGTCCTCCACCACCTGGAAATACGATGGACGAATGTTGTTAAGACTAATATTTAGAGAAATTTAATTGAATACAAATGTCGATAAAGGTCGCCTAATGTTTCAATCCACCTTATCTAATTAAGAAAAGTAAATTAAATGACATTTATTTGCTCTTGAATACAGGTAGGTAGTTGATGCTGTAATATAAAATAGAAGTCCCGTGTATTCTACCATTCTAGGTGTGCAAATATTATAACTATGCTTAATCTAGGTGTTAATTGTATTAGTCAATTTTACAAACAGGGATGCCGCAATATACACCCAAATACTAATCAACACTGTAGTAACACTTCTCAATTAGCCAGTTATGCAATTTGTATTTGAATCTAGTGGAAATCCACACATAAATTGAAAATACAAGTCATTGGTGTAGGGCCGGATTCGAACCAGGGTCAAACTCGCTTATTAAAAAATAAATAAAGTTTATATAGTACCCCATATTAAATAGGTCTCTAAAGAGCCCATAATGCTTAAATCTACGGAGGAGTCACGACCCTCAGGATCGAAGACACGACGTGAGGATGAGGAATACACAACAGAGTTTATATAAAAATGTTGAGGAGTTTATATAAGGACTGATAATCGATGGAGTAAGCGGATCCTAGAGTGGAGACCGCGTGTCGGTACACGTAGTGTGGGAGGCCAATTGGCCAGATGGAGCGACGACCTGAGGAAGGTGGCTGGGAAGTACTGGATGCGTAAAGCTGGAGACCGTGCAGTGTGGCGATCATTGGGAGAGGCCTATGTCCAACAGTGGACGAATATAAGATAGGCTGATGATGATATAAAAACGTTACGCGTACCTGATGAGCCCGACAGATAAGGTCCAGGTCGTGTCTGTTGAGGAACTTGCTGACGACGTCCGGCCCGAAGGTGAAGGACACGCCGCGGTCGTTCTCGCCCCAGCCCTGCACGTCCTTGTCCGGGTCCGACCACAGCAGGTCGCACAGCAGCCCTGGAACATCAAATAAATAAATATTTCAGGACATATCACACAGCGCCATCTAGCTAGCACACTAAGCAAACACTTGTGACGTGGGTACCAGATAACGGATATATACTATGTGGATAATATAAATAAAATATTAAAAAAAAAAAAAAAACTTCCAAAAATAAGATTCTCATCTCTTCTTCTGTATGTGTTATTATATACTCTTTAAGCCAACGTAAAAATAAAATAAAGGTAGACTTAGACTTTTTTTAAATACACATTATTTCAAAAAAGTCTAAGTACATTACTTGATAATATAACCCGGTTCATAAAACGTGAATTTTATAACGATCCACATTTTTCTCACAATATAGCCCCATTCATTATTGGGTATGGGATGGTATGATTTTCGTAGCCATTTATAAGCGAGGTTATACCACATTTTTACAGATTAGGTACACACAATTTGGTATAAGCTGAACCAAAATTGTTTCAAATTTACTCAGGTCCTGTGTATTCCAGGCTGAATAGAGCGCTAATTACATATTAGCCTGAGTCTAACTTCAACCACATGTTTATAAGTGTTTCTTCAGGCGACCTAGTCTAGTATTCAAATGCTTGCCTGTATGGTTAGGGGCCGTCCATTAATCACGTGAGGCTCTAAAGGGGGGGGAGGGGTCCATAATAAAGTCACGAAAGATCACGAGGGGGGAGGGGGGGTGTAGTAACATATCACGTGTATTTATTTTTTCGACTAACGCGCGATATTCAACCGAAAAACAAAAACAATCTGCAAGTCCTGTAATTGTTCTGCTTACCTCTAGGCAATATTGTATTATTTAATTTCAATAAAAGTAGAAAATTAAGATTCTTTGTAGGTTTTAAAAATACACGTGATATATGAGGGGGAGGGCGGGGAGGGGGGGGGTTAGTCTTAAACCTCACCATGTATCACCACGGGGGAGGGGGGGTTAAAAAATGCCAAAAAAAACATCACGTGATTAATGGACGGCCCCTTATCATTATTAGCAGTCGTTACTTGGCGAGAGAAATAGTGTTGCAAGTAGTTACAAAACAAAATTCTAATAAATCTACAATAGAAAAAATATTAACGATTAACGAACGGATTATCGTATCTAATCTTGATTAACAACAGTTCCAAACGGTCAGTTTTGACCTTCTATAGTGATAATAAAATAATCAGTTGAGGTTTCGTAGTCACCATGCTTTACAAACAATCTCTTTTACTTTTCATACGTCAAGAATGACTACCTGATTGTTAGTTAATTAAAAGTTGTGGTTTATATCGAAATCAAAGTAAAAACGTATAGGTTTGTTTCAAAAACCGCTTCAGAAAATAACCCAAGTAAAGAACACATACCTATATCCTTCGATCAACAATACCAACTAGATAACGGGTCACGTACAAAATCAAAACCAAATGCTGTCCGCGTAAATTTATGAAATGACATAAGTCAAATATGTCATTTCATTGCTTTGTCGAATATTACTACAGGAGCTATGGAGTCGCGTTCAACACTAAAATATTTTATAATATGAACGTAAAAGTTTAGTTTAAATTATGTATGTTTTGGGGATTACTTTGGATTTGTTAATATACATACTTATCTATACTTACACCGTTTTAATTTTAATTGTTTTAATCCTATAATAAATTGTAGAGTAGAGTATGTTGGAGAAGAGCGAGAGCGATGCCACGCGGGCAAAAGCTAGTACTTATTATTTTAATAGGGTTGTTTTTGTGTATAATATGTTTTTTTCTTGATCAGTGTTTTAAATGTGTTTTTCTTAATGTGATGTACACAAAAATGTAAGTATGCTTGTTGTTTTTCAAATGTATGTAATGTCGGCGGCTGGCAAAGGTGTCTATGACTGGATGACACAAATAAAAATATCAAGTGATTCCAAACAAACATATATTTATAATCATTTTTACACTTTCATAATACAAGTACAGTTCAATGTAATTAATAAATCAAAAATCAAAACGTTTATAAAAAACTCCACATTGGAGTTTTTTTTTCATTCTGCGTACCTGGATTAATTTCCTTTAAATAAGTTGAGTTTGTTGTACAATTGTCGTTTTGATTTGTTTTTGATATCCCCTGTTTCTTTTTTACATATATAATCTAACCTTAAGTCAATAAACCTTTCAACTACTGATTTGAGTAAAGTAATTTCGTGATTGTGTTCATCTCCTCCAGGTAACACATTCTTGTGAATATATAATTTTAAAACTGCTGTACATATAAAGTTGCTATCATACTTTTTTAGTAAGGATTTACCTCCACTCACGCGAATACAATTTCGGATCACGCTTTCAGTTTTCATGCAAATATTAAATACATCGTTAGAGGCATAAAATAAACCACCCATGTCTCTTAGGTCTATTAATTTGTGAAAGAATTGTTTCTCTGTTGCACACAAGTTCTTTGTACACTGTTCAAATTAAAAAATATTACAATTAATATTAATATTTTTCAATTTTAAAATATTACCTACAACATAAATCTACTCCATGCGTCTACTGTTCTGTTACACCAAAGTTTGGGCACGTATTGGCCGACCTTGGCCAAACCGTGGCCAATCGTTTGTAGCGGTGGTTTAAAATAGGTAATTTTGTTAAAAATTACATATTATTTGCTAGTTTAAAAATTATAATATAACTTAATTTACATGTACTTACCGAAAGTAAGACACTCCGGCCGATAAATTGCTTTTTCGGGCATTATTTTTGCAACTCTTGAATACACATTGCGGCATTGTGAAACGTGTTTACATTGGCCGTGTTACAAGCGAATTAAACAAAATAAGAGCTCACGTTTCAAGTGCGCTGTTATTTATCGAGACGTTTTTTGTGCGCTGACCCGATATCTAGTTGGTATTGTTGATCGAAGCCTATATCTAACCAATATTTTATTAATTTGCTATGTAAGCCATACCAGAGCATGCCAGCTACGCTCTAATAACCGATTTTTCAGACAACAAACGTTGTATTAAATGTACCTACAGAAAACGGTCGCCGCAGCCGAGAACGGCTAGGAGGATTATTATTTTTCGAGCTTATTTGAACAACATAGATAAGACAACAAAACATCCCAGTATTCATGATTCTTGTCCATATCTATGTAATAGATAACTATCTCGATAAATTCGACAGATGTCTACCTACTTCAAACAGAAATATCGACAAGATTGCCGACATTCGAGATGTTTGTCTAAAATTTCACCTCAACCAATCTAAATCACTTCCACGCGCTACTTTAATTAGCATTCCGAGAATTTGCGTTCATTCATAGATATTTACATAACAGAGGTAAGATAAGTTTTACATAAAAACAAAGGGAACTGAATTTATCTGGTATGTATTCAAGAATATACTCATACATATACTTGTTTTTATACAAATAGACTAACAGAATATTTTTGGGCGAGGATTTAATACATCGAGCAGCTCTATCCGGGTTTTTTATGAAAGCACAGGATTCCCAAAAGTGACCTTTGCTACATTTTATCTTGAAAAACGCTATCAAATGCCGCGGGCAATTACATACCTACGCCAAACTGAACACCTACCGTTCTGTTTTAAAAGATAAGTGACGAATAAGATCTGTAACTGGCTATAACGTGACTATATCGTTAGTTCGTTGTATGACACAGAATTAGTCATAAGCATTAATACTCTGATGTCATGATAACTAGAGGGACTATAATATACTTCTCATTTGGCTCAATTATGGTGATATGTTGTGATACATGAACCTAGCAGTGAACCTTAAAGTGCTTGGCGCAAACCTGTCGATAAGCACGTCACGTCTTACTGCTAGGTCATGGTGGCTTCGTTGCTCTCAACGTTAGCATCTTTGGCAGTTGAATTCGACAAGATTAACCTAGTGCTTGACTACTGACTTAAGCTCTAGTCTTTGGAGCCGCCGCTTTATGCCGAACGACCCACAATTTAGACTTAATCATCCATCAGCAATGAAGATACCGGCTGAGTTGAAAAGTGTGTATATATGACAAGAAAGTAAAAGATGTGTATATACCTGTATCGGGCACATCAGTGGGTCTCATTATCCGCCTGATTTGCTCCATGCCCTGCAGGTCGGGCGAGAGGCCCCCGTGGCAGCAGAATATCTTCTCGTCGATGATAGCGGCGATGGGCAGGCAGTTGAAGCAGTCCGTGAACGTCTTCCACAGCTTTATGTTGTACCGGCGCTTGCACTCGTCGTAGAAACCTGCAAACATTGTTTACAAAACATAAAGAACATAATATAATATATACTTTTAGTGGTATGCGGTGATGTTATGCGTGGTTGTATTAATCGTTAAGTATTTTTGTGTGCGAATGTGTAAGTGTGTGTGTGTGTATGTTGAGGTGTATTGGGCTTACAAGATGTGTAGTCAGTGACATTGCATGTTAAAAATGCGGCTTTTTACTTGCTCATCTTGTACCTATATTACTTGGTTCTATTGATCTATTTCTAGTGGCTGCCTTCGGCTTCATCCGTATGTTTCGAGATATAAAGCAGATGAAAAATATCGTCATAAAGTTTACAGATTTTAAGACAGGCACCAAGAGTGAAAGAATGTCATATTTGTTTGCTCCCTTAAATAACAAATGAGCCAGGACTCCCCGTTTCATGTTCATCACGAAACAGTGTCAGGATTTAGTTGGCATAAGATTGGATTGGATAAAATGTTGTAGTATGCTATGTGTGTATTACATATTTCACAAAATTTCATCTCATAATAAACACTTACGATACTTTCGATATCATAGTGAAAAACCTGTGCAAGCAAATACCTGTGGAAAACACAATAAAGATTCGCTTGACACGACATCCAAATATAGACTAATTAACCAACCTTGACAGGCTTATGGTCTGATAAAAGCAGGTCAAGCCGCACAGAGGGGACGTTATTAGCTATATTTAGACCACTGGAGCAGATTTACTATCCAATAAAACAGTGCAGCTAATTAATTATTAAAGGGCCTTTGGACAACTGGCAAATATCCAGAAGTGGTAATCAGATTGGTGACAGTGATTTACGGCTGGTTAGCGGTGAAAATGGATACTGAAATAGCGTGGATCGAACTATTGGCTATACGGATAAACTTTCGAGTTCACCTCTTCAAATAACTAATAATAATTTACTAATATGTTTTATTTGAACTAAAACAGGTTTGCATTCAACCATAGTTTGCTTGATGTTAAGAAATAGGCCTAAGATGGATTGTGTAGCCTACTTTTTTACGCGAAAAAAGGCGAGTTTATCCGCGGGTATACATTAGTTTATAAATAAGAATAAACTTACCATATATGCGGTTTATGCTGGCGCATTCGTGGTTGCCTCTTAGCAGGAAGAAGTTTTCTGGGTACTTGATTTTATAAGCGAGCAGGAGGCATATAGTTTCGAGGGATTGCTTGCCGCGGTCCACGTAGTCGCCTAGGAATAGGTAGTTGGCTTCGGGCGGGAACCCGCCGTATTCGAACAGACGCAACAAATCCGTGTACTGGCCGTGTATGTCGCCTGGGAACAAAATACATGTGGAATTCAATTAAAAAGCTAATAGTTATGTAGGCAAAACCGGTGAGACACCATTACACAACGGAGTTGGAGGTATAGATTCGTGTTATACTACGATATAACTCGCCTAATGTTAAGTATTGTTGCAGCCTAGGTAATACGCATACTTAGAAGGTACCTATTTATTCTAGAAAAATCACAGCTTTGGATAGAGTGATTACGAATGTTAAGTAAATGTCAATGAGTAAATAATTAGTGGCGTTTCTTTTGGGCGCTCTCTGGAGACGGAACACGTTAAGTGTAGGGTCTGACTATTTTTCGTGGTTAAACCACGTCAGAGACCCCAAGGGCAGTTTGAATGCTCTCGACACAAGAGTTGACTACAAACAGTACTTACTGAGAGTTGGAATACATTGAGTAGATTTTTAAATCATTACGAACATTTGTGCGCTGACGGGTAAAACTTCTACAGTATTCTAATTTTAAATGTATAATAAATCTATCCAAATGTTAGATTCAGTAAGAGAGCTTGTAGATCGAAGCATTCTGGCGTAGATAATAATAGCTGATGTAAATAAATTTACAGCCACTAAAATTATAATGAGTGTTCTGTTTAAATGAAACACTTTCAAGGCAAGCTTAGTGTAAATATCCTGCATACTTGCAACTAATCTTTTGACGGGAAAATCTTCTAACTCCCGCAAAAAGGTTATATGAATTAGATTGTCGTGTCTGTATATCAGTGTTTGTATCTTTGCTATTGTAGCTCCCAAAAAGATAGATTGATTTTCATTTCCTTTTTTTGCTATATTTGAGTGTAGCCTAGCCATCAAAATTAATTAACAAACACGTTGAATGATTTTTACGCTACATTTTATAAACATATTTTTTACGCTCATTTTTAAATATAAGTTTTTTTATTCGTGTTAGAGTGTACCTAACATTCTCTGTAAAACATTACTTGCACAATTTTAATCTAAATCAAATCGTGCAGCATTACATTCAACTTCAAAATTATCGGCATTAGCGAAACAATAGTCAATCACTGTTTATGGCACCTATTAAGGTTTTAATGCTACCTACAATACCTACATACTTATCTTGTTAAATCTCTGATAAAACCTAATTCATGTTAACAATTCCAAAAATATTCTCTTGTTAATTATTAAATTTAGTAAATTATTATGATCCTAACACAATTATAAACTGGGGGGTTTTCTTTTGGCCTAGCGCTATTTTTTTTTATTAGGAACCAATTAGAAAAGATTTAGGTATATCTTTCTACAAAGAGGCCAGTTCTTAGATTATGGACACATTTTGAAATATTTTGAGTTTTTTTTTTCAGTCACACATAAGTTTCAAAAACAAGCCATTAGACGTAGAGCTGGAATCTAACAGAGTTTGTTATAAGGTGATACTATTTTCTCACTGAGCTACTCATTATGATTCTGAATATAAAATAAATCAATATGTGCTGTATAATAAATCAACATCATTATTGCATTACATCATGGAATTCATGTTCCAGCTGTGTTTGTATTGAAATGAGCAGACATAAAAATATGTCAGCAATGCAGGGCTCAAGGGCAAATGTGTAAACCACTTGAAGGAAATTTGACAGTTTGTAGTTTGGTATGCTTTGAATATTTCTATGAGAGAAGTTTTAGATTATGTCTGAGTATATGATATTGAATCAAAGGGATGTTTTGATATTGATAAATGGTGGCATTATCACCAATGGTTTTTATCATTGGTGATAATGCCACCATTTAAGTATAGCATGCGATTTAATATATGTTTTTGTTTAGTGTCCAATAAAACGGTTATTTTGAATTTAGGGAAAATAATAATTAAATACTAAAACATTCACTCCATTTCTACAAGTCATCTGATCAATAGTGCAAAAAGATATCTTCTATGTGAGTGTAATACTAAGAACTCTTATTCATCAATCCTGATGCAATATCATTTGTATGAGTCACATACAGTAAATAGTTAGTAGATGGAATTTTGTATCTGTTGGTCTGTAAGGACTTGGATGAATTTCAATGATATTTTAAAGTACCTATACTCAGTTATTCTGGCACTGTACATACATAATACTGCTGCTTATTATCAAAGATAAAAAGTCTTGTGATCCTTTAGCACATACCTTACTATAAATTAGCTTTATAAAAATGATAAAAATCAATTTTAGCATTAGTTACTTCTACCCACCCAATTAATTTATGTGAAGTAGGTAGGCTTTCTGTCTGTTTTTATGTTATGCAAATAATATACATAGTAAAAATAAGACTAAAATTAAAATTAGAATTAATAGTACTATACTAGTAAATAAGTAGTAAAAGTTAATCTAAATACAATACCACAAATTTTGAGTGGCGCCTCAAGCTCCAGTAGGATGGGCTGCTGCAGGAATATCTCCCGGGACTTGGTGCAGAGCCCCCTCACCTCCGACTCTGACATCTGCACTGTCTTCCCGGGGCGGCATCCTCGAACTGCACATACACACATTACTCACATCTTCAAACAAAACTGGCAGGAAATATGGAAGGAAATTAATCTATGAACAGTCTTGGCAAGAATAAGCTGACATATACTTTTGAATAAATATTTGGGAAGAACAAAGCTGCTTGTTTGCTGTTAAACTTTTCAGAGAGATGTAAAAAGTAGAGCAACTCAATTCATAAAAGCCATAGCATTGAATTATTTAACAATTACTGAGTGTTGATTAACCACATATCATTTTAAAGTGAGCAAAAAGCTACAGTTATTGTAAAAACAGAGCTAGTATTGTCAAATTCTTCTACAATAGACTCTACACCTACACAAATAATATCAACATATATGTACATTCCTCAAACTATGCATGTAAAATACTTAGTATATTTATCAGCCTTGTAAGAATAAAAATGGTTTGTTAGTTCCACAACTTTATACTTGCAGGTGTTCAAATAAACTATTTATATCTAAAAGCCAATCCTCAGAGAATCCACGCCTCTAAGATACCTACTGTGAATAAATCACTTACTTTGCAATGCTCTATGAAACACTAATGCTTAAATATTTGCCATTTTTTGCAATGGATACTGTGGTAATGATTGTAATTTGAATAGCACACAATACAGCATACCAGACTATAAATTACATAATTGAATCTATACATATAGAGACTGTGCATGCTACAATAGATATAGAAACAATCAACAATGGCAATGGAGGGCAACAGCACAAACAGACATTGCTTCATTAGGTACATGCTAACCAACATTTATACTCCAAAGGTACAACACTTGGCAAGGCAATTTTTAACAAAATAAATTATCGATGCCCTGTTGTATTTGATTAGTTAAATCATGGATAAGACAATCACAGAAATGTGGCATGTCACAAGGTACTCATATTAAAGCACACAGTTACAGGTTTGATTGATTCAGTTGCTATTTTTAGGAATAAAAGATAATTAAACCACACAACATTATTGACCAACTGGAGTTCAACAGGAGCATCTGACCAGACAATTCACTAAAAGATGAAGAAATAAAAAGGTCTAGCTGAATACTTTGGCAAGAATTTTGGATATTTTCATACATTCTCCTGAAAAGATGTCTTTGAATTTCCCTTTTCTCCTTGCCGTTTCTTGTTGCAGCCTGTATACTGTGTTTACCCATCAAAAAGCAGCGTAATAAAAGTGAAACAAACAGATTTAAATCAAGTAAAGAAACATCTAATGCGACTAAAGCGTAATAAAATAGGCCCATGGAAGTACTCCATGCTATGGTTGACACCATTGTACATCATCTATATTTTAGTGTAGCTAACATTTCCTAGGTAATAGTGCATATCTACAAGAAAAGTAGACGCCTGTGATATGTTTAAATAACCAACATCGCAAGAAAAATCCGATAAGAATTGAGAATAATCGATTTATTTATGAGTTTGACGTTTCTAAACCTACATAGTAAGTGATAATTACGCAACAAGAGCATACTGAGCAAAGTTTTGAAATATCCGGATTGAAGAATATTAACCGTAGAATTAAAATAAGTATAGATATAATGAAAAAATGGGTATTTACCTTCTAAAAGCCTGTGAATTAGACTGTCAACATTCAGTTCGTCAGCCATATTTACTACACGAATAATTTACGTCAAAAAAAGTCAAAATCTTCACAACCTCTGCCATAGACAATGATAGACAAAGTAACAGACTATATAATCTATTTATTGTACTAGCAGCAGCGGCGCTAGCAGCTACAGCATGAAGCACTAAGCAAAAGACTAAGCAGGACGAACATAAATTGTATACAAAAGTGCCCTCGTCAAAATAATCTAACGTATCTTTTTCTTAAAATAGAAATAAAATAAATAGGTAGAGTACCTACCCAAAATGCTGGCTGCATTGCCCCGGTGAATTGTAAGATTATTTTTTTGGGAAAAGTACAAGCCCGCCTTTTAGTTTTACTAATGTAAAAGCATCTTAGTCATAGACAAAACCAAACAAGGACACCGTAGACAATAAATTTTGTTTTTAAATTCTATTTTGCGGACCAAAATGTCGCTGATCTTGATTGTCAAGTTATTTTCTCATCGTAATGTCCCGTTCTGGCGCAGAGTATGTATGAAACGCTGTGGTTCGGCGTGCGCGTTCTATTTTATTTTAGACAAGACTTGACGGCTATTTAAAAAAACTTGATGGATCCGCGTTCGACTTGGATTAATCATTGCCCGGGTTTTTCGTAAACAACACGAACAAACTCCGTGGAAATTCAATGTAGTGAGTGAAAATCTTTAACGGGGCGTCGGTAAAGTTAGGCGTTGCATCACGGCAGCCAGAAAGTTGCATAGCGACCAGTGCCAAATGAATGACAAGATGGAAAGCGATCGCAGTTTTAGCGGGGACACCAGCAGCAGCTCCGGCAGTTCGAGCGGGAGTTCAGACGGAGACGAGGACTCCATGGAGCCGCTGCACGTCTTGGGCACCTCCCTGGAGCTGCCGCAAGAGCTCTGCGAGAACTATGCACTGTTCAAGGAATTCTTTTCCATGAACACTTGGGACTCTCTAGATGACAAACACAAGGAGCATCTCAAGCAATTCTTGCCAAAGTTTGATGAAAACCAAGAGGAAGAAACAGATAAAACAATCAAAATGTTGTTTGACTATGAACCATTTCATTTTACTTCACCTCTGAATGATTTTTTCAGTAATTTAAGACAGGGTAATTACAGGCCAGATATAGCTAAAATGAGAAAATATCTGTCTAAAGCTAGAGTGAAGCAGCAGAGGCACAAGGTAGTTAATGTCATATTCTTTACTCATACTAATATAATGAGCCTATGTGCATTTAACTTTCAAATAAGTGGTTGAACTACATGTCAATAATGTTCCAACCGTAAACAAACAATATGATAAGAATTTGTAAACATTTTCAGGTTAAGTCTTACTATGCCAAAATATTGCCGGAAGTGTTGATATCTCGTGAGAGGTTGTTGGCTGCAGCCCGGCACGCTCCACCAGGTCCTATCCCCAGTGTTCCGGGGTTACCTCCTAAACCATCTGCAAAGAACAACTTTAAGCCAGCACAATTGAGAGCCAAAGAGAGGTACTTTGAAGTGCTAGCTGCTATAAGAGGTGAAGTGGGAGGAGCTGAGACTGATGATGAGAACTACCCCGAGGGGCCTCCAGAACCTTCCAATAAGAGAAGGAAACAAATGGTACCTGTAAGTATTGATATAATTAGAGACAAAAGAATGTATGTAGGCACAAATTGTAATGTAATATTGAAAGTACATATTAGGATAACCACATAATCCATGGGTTAGTAAGAAAGACTGGGTTGTAATGCAAATTTTACAGTTGCATGAGTTCCTTTACTAGAGGTGCCCTGTATTATAATCTAAGTACATGATAAAAGATATTTATTATTGTTGAGTATAAATATATCCATGGTCAATATAACTTGGAGTTGTTATTAGATGTTTTAAAAGATATTGATGAGTTGAAAGAATGATAACATAATGTAACCTTTACTTTTGCCTTAAGTGATTTATAATTAACTTAATTCACCATTTAATGTGATTGGACATACTTGTATGATTTATATCACTTGTGATACCCCACAGTATTAACATTAGCCTGGAATCAAAAGTACCTATGTATGTGTAAAATAAAAATAAATAAATAAATAAATATTTCAGGACATTGTACACAGCGCCATCTAGCCCCATACTAAACTTACACTTGTATCATGGGTACTAGATAACGAATATAATACATATATACTTTTTCTTTTGTAAATACATACTTAGTGTTGCGCCGCGACGATTCTCGAAGGTTCACGTTACCACCGGCCTACCTACGCGTACACATAAACAAGTTGTTTACCACATTTTAATTGCGTTCCAGAGATTTCGACCCTTCATTTTAAGCGTAACACAAAAGAACCTAATTTGCATAACAATGATTTTATTACCTTGTTTACATCAAGCGCTCACCTACCTAATTTGCATGACAAAAGATTTATGGTTCTGTTTTGATACAAGTAATACAAAAGCATTCGAGAAGTTTCTTACCGATATATAAACAGGCGCAGCTCGGGCCAGAGGACAGTTTCAATCAAGCGATCGAGGCGAACAGTCAAGCGATACTAAAGCGATAGTACGTGTGTGAAAGTTCATAGTGAAGTACTGTGAAGTAACGTGTGTGTGACAATATCGTCGAATTAAAGGCAATAAATTAAGGCATTGTGTTTTTTCCTTAAAAACAGCCCCCTATCCCGTAACATTTGGTGTCAGAAGTGGGATTAGGAAGCAAAATGCCTCTCTTGCCTTTGGATGACGACTCAGTGCGCACGAGGAACCAACGTCGGGAAGAAGCTCGTCGGACGGAGGAGCAGGCGCGCCGCCGCGAAAGTATGGACAGCAGGCGTGAACTGCCTGCCGAAGAGATGGGAGAGCCCCCGTCAGAGAGCGTGACTGATACTCCGGCCGCCTGCCCTGCTGCATCTGCCCCCATGGACTTGTCGATGCTGATGAACATGTTGCAATCGATTCGGGCAGAACAAGCTCAGCAACTAGAAGAACAAGCGAAACGCCAAGAAGAACAAGCGAAACGCCAAGAAGAACAAGCGAAACGCCAAGAAGAACAAGCGAAACGCCAAGAGAGTATGCTGCAGTCGATTCGGGCGGAACAAGCTCAGCAGCAAGAGGAACAAACAAGACGTCAAGAAGAACAAGCGAGACACTTAGAAGAGATACAGGAGCTGCTGGGAAAGGACCTAAAGAAGATAAACCTGAAGTTGGACCAACATGAAGAGAGGTTGAACGAGACAGAGCTGCAGATTGCTAACGTTCAACGGTCCCTTCAGGTAATTAAGACTGAAAAGGGATCAATCATTGCTGCTGCTCCAGTCTCAGCGTCCAGCGGCTTCAAGATCACACCATTCGACGGGATGTCGTCTTGGGCCGCTTACAAGATACAATTCGACGCCATAGTGAGAGCCAACGGCTGGAACAAAGAGCAAGCAATGACTGCCCTTACAGTGGGTCTTCGTGACCAGGCCTTGTCAGTTCTGGAAGCTCTGGGCAAAGACGTCACCTATGACACTCTTCTGGAGGCGCTGGAACGTCGTTATGGTGATGCGCACCTGGAACACGTATACCGTGCTCAACTGAAGGATCGCGTACAACGGCGCGAAGAGACCTTGCAGGAGTGGGCTCTGGAGGTTGAGAAGATGGTACGCAAGGCCTACCAGTCTGCACCACAGCAGGTCGATACAGTTCTGGTGCAGGAGTTCATTAGTGGCATTCGTGACCCAGAGGTGAAATCCGCAGTGGCCCTTGGGCACCACCAGACCCTGAAAAACGCCCTGGCACATGCTCTGGAGGTCGAAGCCGTACGTAAGGACCATCGCTCTGTACGCATCAGGGAAATGAAAGAAACAACTACACCGACGTACTACAATAGAGGTGCTCCCAGGTGCTACAATTGCCACGAGAGGGGGCATTTAAGTCGTAACTGCCCCAAATTGAACAGGCCTCCAGAAGCAAGGATAGAGCGTAATATAGACCAGCAACAGGGAAACGAGTAAGCGCCAGGACCGAGGGGCAGGTGCTGGCCGGTTTTTATAAGGCCCCGAAAGTTTCGATTATATCGATCTCGCAAGCCAAGGATGGAAACAGTCTGATCATCAAGGGAGAAATTAATGGAATAATCTGCACGCTGACACTGGATACTGGAGCTTCGCGAACTGTGATCAACTCCCGACTTGCTAAACGGCTATTTCGAAACTTCAGGAATTTTAAAACGATTAAACTAGTGACGGCAACCGGCCAGCACATACCCGTACGAGGAGAGCAGCTGGTTGAATTAAAGTTAGGTGAAAAAGTTTACAAACATGAAGTCGTAGTGGCTGACATCGTAGATGATTGCATTTTGGGACTGGATTTCTTGCGAGAAAATTATTGTGAAATTGATTTAAACCAAGGAGTATTGAGATGTGGTTCTGAAGAAATCTTCATGGAAGGTGCCACTACAGGAAATGTCTACTGTACAAGAAGGATCAATCTACCACCAAGATTGGAAACCATCGTACCAGTAAAATTACCTCGGGGTATTGGAAATCACAGCCGATGCGTTCTCCTGGAACCAATCGATTACGAGAACCCTTGGATGATGGCACGGACTCTGGTGATGAACAGCAGTACCGCAGCAGTACGTGTGTTGAATCCAACTGACAAGGAACAGACAATCAAAGGAGGAACTTTGATGGGCACTTGCGACAATGTGGACTGGATGCGTAAATGTCAAGAAAAACCAACTGATAACAGATGTCGACCAAATTTCGACGTATCAGTCCTTCTAGAAGGTTGTCGCAAAGACCTTTCTCACAAAGATCTGGAGATGGCTAAGAAGATGTTACTGCGCTTCGCTGATGTCTTTGCTTCGAGTGAAGGTGTTATCGGAAGAACTGGCTTAGTGAAACACACGATAAATACGGGAGTTGAACCACCGATACGTCAACGTCCAAGAAGAATACCAGTCGCCCGAGAGAAGGAGGTGAAGACCATGATAGAGGATATGATGAAAAATGGGGTCATAGAACCATCGTCTAGCCCATGGTGTTCTCCTGTGGTTCTGGTGAAGAAGAAAGACGGCAGTATGCGGTTTTGTGTGGACTATCGACGACTTAATGATGTGACAAAGAAGGACAGTTATCCTCTCCCCAGGATTGACGACACGTTGGACACATTATCGGGAATGAAGTGGTTTTCGACCTTGGACTTGAAAAGTGGATACTGGCAAGTGGAAATAGATCCCAAGGATAAGGAAAAGACTGCTTTCTCCACGGGGAAAGGCCTGTGGCAGTTCAAGGTTATGCCATTTGGATTATGCAACGCACCAGCCACTTTTGAAAGATTAATGGAACTAGTCCTCACGGGACTAATTGGAGATGCTTGCCTGGTATATTTGGATGACATCATAATTGTCGGGAAGACTTTCGAAAACCATCTGGAAAATTTGGAACGAGTTCTGACTAAAATTCGGGCAGCAAACCTTCAGCTGAATCCGAAAAAGTGTTCATTCTTCAAACAACAAGTAAGCTTCCTGGGTCATGTTATATCGGAAGCGGGTGTGCAGACGGATCCTGAGAAAACCATCACCATTAAGAACTGGCCGATTCCAAAGGACAAAACTGAAGTTAGAGCATTTCTGGGCCTGTGTTCTTACTACCGAAGATTCGTCAAAAGTTTTGCTGACATTGCAAAGCCACTGCACAAATTGACGGAAGAAAAACGTGTCTTCTTATGGAACGACGACTGTGATGCTGCATTTCAAGAACTAAAGAAAAGACTTTGTGAAACACCAATTCTTGGATACCCAGACACAGAAAATGATTTTATTGTAGACACGGACGCGAGCAATACTGGAATCGGTGGCGTGCTGTCTCAACGGAAAGGAGACCAAGAAGTAGTCATTGCTTACTTCAGTAAGTCCTTGTCAAAATCGGAGAAGAACTACTGCGTTACAAGAAAGGAGCTTCTTGCAGTAGTTAAGACCTTGCAACATTTCAGCAAATACCTACTTGGCCGGAAATTTCATCTAAGAACCGATCATGCGGCCCTAAAATGGCTACTACAATTCAAGAATCCTGAGGGTCAAGTGGCAAGGTGGATTGAGCAGTTGCAAGAGTATGACTTCACGACGGAGCATCGAAGTGGTAAATCACATGGAAATGCGGACGCCCTGTCTAGGAGGCCATGTGATGATGATTGCAAACACTGTCTGAGACATGAGTCAAAGGAAACCGTACCACTTAGGATGCTAAGGACAGACCTCAGCGACGATTGGAAGGAGACCCTGAAAGCAGCTCAGCAAGAGGACGTCGACATCAAACCAATTCTGGACTGGATGGAATCCGGAAACACTAAGCCGATTTGGAGCGACGTCGCAGGGATGAGCGTAGTGACCAAGAGTTTATGGGCGCAATGGGACAGCCTCGTGCTCCATGAAGACGTATTGTGCCGAAGATGGGAGAACGCTCGTGGAAATCACTGCCATCTTCAAATGATTGTTCCTAAAGTGAAGGTGCCTGATGTCTTGCGACTTTACCATGAAGGATACTCAGGAGGACATCTTGGGGTAAAAAGAACCCTGTTGAAAATACGGGAGCGATTTTACTGGATCAACTGCAGGGACGACGTGGAAGATTGGGTTAAGAAATGTAGCAGTTGCGCGTCAGTGAAAGGCCCACATACTCGGAGTAGAGGAGCATTGAAGCTTTACAACGTAGGAGCGCCATGGGAACGTATAGCGCTGGATGTCGCGGGACCTTTCCCTGTCTCTGAGAGTGGAAACAAATACTTCCTGGTTGTCATGGATTACTTCACTAAGTGGCCTGAAGTCTTCGCTATCCCAAACCAAGAAGCCACCACAATAGCCGATAAGCTGGTCCATGAAGTGTTTTGTCGTTTCGGAGTACCCCTAGAGATTCACAGCGACCAAGGTAGAAACTTTGAGTCTCAACTCTTCCAAGAGACGTGTAAAGTAATGGGTACTCACAAAACTAGGACCACATCTTACCACCCGCAGTCTGATGGCATGGTGGAGCGGTTTAATCAAACACTGGAGAGATATTTGGCTAAAGTGGTTGACAGCAAGCAACGAGATTGGGACAAACACATTCAACCATTCTTACTGTCATATCGGAGTGCAGTTCACGAAAGCACAAATGTGACTCCAGCTTTCGCGAATTTTGGGCGAGAATTACGAGTGCCGGCGGATTTGATAACTGGTATCCCGCCGGACTCTCCACGTACCATGACAGAGTATGCGAGTGACCTTCGGAGCAAGATGAATGACATCTATGAACACATTCGAGACTCTGGCCGACAATCGTCCGAGAAAATGAAAACTCGATACGACCGAAAGCTGAACAACCCCGGATTTTCTGAAGGGTCCTTGGTGTGGCTACACAATCCCGTCCGCAGCAAGGGCAAGTCACCGAAATTACAAGCTAAATGGGATGGACCGTATCGTGTGGTGACAAAGATCAACGACATCACATTCCGGATACAGAAGGGCCAGCGAGGCGGACCTAAGATCGTTCACGTGGACCGGCTGGCGAGATACCATGGAGACAATGGTGCTCGGGACGAGCACGTCTAAGGAGGGGGTAGTGTTGCGCCGCGACGATTCTCGAAGGTTCACGTTACCACCGGCCTACCTACGCGTACACATAAACAAGTTGTTTACCACATTTTAATTGCGTTCCAGAGATTTCGACCCTTCATTTTAAGCGTAACACAAAAGAACCTAATTTGCATAACAATGATTTTATTACCTTGTTTACATCAAGCGCTCACCTACCTAATTTGCATGACAAAAGATTTATGGTTCTGTTTTGATACAAGTAATACAAAAGCATTCGAGAAGTTTCTTACCGATATATAAACAGGCGCAGCTCGGGCCAGAGGACAGTTTCAATCAAGCGATCGAGGCGAACAGTCAAGCGATACTAAAGCGATAGTACGTGTGTGAAAGTTCATAGTGAAGTACTGTGAAGTAACGTGTGTGTGACAATATCGTCGAATTAAAGGCAATAAATTAAGGCATTGTGTTTTTTCCTTAAAAACAGCCCCCTATCCCGTAACATTATTATACATAGAAACGACCAGACTCAACACAAGTAATTACAAATTTTATTTATTTATTTATTTGAATAATGGGCGAGCAGCAAATTGCTGATGTGCCCATATTACACTGTGTCAAAATTGTTGTTTAATATTCATAATTACTTGTGCCATTCGGGATTCAAACCAGCACCCCTAAAAAAATTAAAAAAAAAATGAAATATAGTTAAATTCATAATTGAATGAAGAATGAACAAATCTACATACACATAACTAACTCACCTCAACAAGTTTTTTTTTTTATACAAGTAATGATTTTGCTCTTGACTGTAATTCGCCTGATGGTAAGCAATCATTACGGTCTAGGATGGAACGTGCTTACCCAGTAAGAACCGATTCACTCTCGCTTTGAAGATCGCAAGGTTATATTCCGTGGGGAACAGGGAGTCAGGCAGGGAGTTCCACAATTTCGCAGTTCATACTATAAAATAATATTACTCTTATTTCTCTTATTGTAGGTCCCGTCTGTTAGTCATAGTAAGGCAGCTGTAAAGCCATGTCTAAGGCCCTTAGGGTGGCTTGATTTATTCTCAACACCAGAGTTGGCCACTCTCATTCAAAAAAAAGATTATATTTATACATGCCCCCTTTTTAATTTCAATTTACGAAGCGTATTGAAAATGCATTCTTGCGTTCCGGTCATGTTGTTAATTCTCCAAAAACACAAAGACACGCTATGAGCCGTCAAAGCATTAAGGTTTTATGTAATAACTACTAACTGTAAATAAATATGATATAATTTCAGAGTGACAGCAACATAACCGGTACATTGGGAGTGTGGAACCAGCCAAACTCCACCGCCATGCAGTGCTTGAGGAATGTGCTCGCTGCTCATAGAGCTAGGAGGCAATACAGAGAGGTAAGCTTTACTTGCTGCTTGGATGAAGGCTATTTGGTTATGGTGTTTGTGGTTATATGTACTCTAAAACACATCATGCTGTACTATACTTTTATATAAAAAACTACTTTTAAGACAGTGTGTAGATTCCTCCACACACCACTTCAATTGTAAATAATTTATTAATTATCTATGTTTTAACTAATCAATTCTGCAGGGGAGTCACATCCCTCAGTCAGGAGGAAATACAACTCATAAAGACAGATATATATTTTAATGGCATTACTCTATATTATATTATGTAGGTCCAATGTCCATTTAAAAATCATATTCTAAAGTTCTACAATTTAAAAGGTTTGCATAAGAACATCGTTTTATTTTACAGAATCATCCAGAGCTAAACACAACAGGCATAACATTAGAAGAGATTAAGCAAAGAGTTGCAGTTGTAAATGGTACCAAAAAACTTATGTTTGGGGGACAAAAACTGTCATCACCTTTGCCAAAGCTGAAGAGAGGACCAAAGAAAGACCCGAGCAAACAAAAAGCTGGTGGTAAAGATATGAAGAAAATCAAAGAAGAAACAGAGAATGTAGAAAATAGACCTCTACTACCAAATTTGAAGATTAAATGTGAACAGGAAGGCAGTGATTCAGAGAGCTCGTCGTTTGTAGACCCCGTGGCTAGTCCGAGGCAATCCAAGAAGTCTGTGGACTCCGTGGAAATCAAGCAAGAGGTGGTGGATAATAAATATCATAACATGAACAAGTAAGTGCACTTTAACTTTTATAGCCTACAATCTCAGGTTATATTATTATTATGTTTGAGATGTATAAGTATATCTGATGTGAGTTGAACTGTGTATCATACATAGGGCATTGAGAACTACAGCTACCATAATATTTTGGCAATAAAATTAGACAGTAAAAAACATTAGAAGATTATCTATCTGTTGAAGTATTGTTTCCCACTAGACAAGATTATTAATTTTATTTTTACCACTTTATTTTTTACTGTTCACAGTAGATAAGTATGCTCTAAGTATATGTCAATACAAATATGTATGTAAATGAATTATATCCTTGTTATTTCCAGCTCCAGTTACGACCCCACGCTAGAAATAAAGCAAGAGCCGCCCGACACCGCCCCGCTGCCTCCGAACTCCAAGTTGCCGGTGCACCAGCCAGTTCCCATCAAGTTGGAAGACTTAGATGGAATTGGTAACTTAAGTTAGAATATTCTGTTTCTATTACAGCCATATGCAAGCTTCAATGTTCATCTACATAGGAAATTGGATGGAGTTTCAACTTTATTTGCATGGTGTCACAGCTTTATTTCAAGTTTCATTCAAGTTAGCATGTTGTTACAACAGTTTTTCTTTTACAATTTGCATGTGTTTTTATAGTTTGGTTTTCTTTAATCATTCCACATATTATTTAAAGTTTCACAAACATAAAAAACTTGAATTAGCAAATTAATTATTAGTTGATAATTTTTTCTCCTTCTCTTCTTCTTCTTTCAAAAGAAATAAATTTGACTAAGTAATATCATCTTTTATCAGTTTAATAAATAAAATGATGCTATGTACAATTCACAAAACACTAAATTTCATGCTAAATTTTCACTCACAAAGAAATACATACTACAGCTAAAACCACATACATACACCTTTCTTTTAATACCAACATATCAGTCCATTACAACTTCATTTTAACATTATTTTCACTCGTCTTCAGACATGATGGCCTTACCGGTAGAAATAGCGGACGACTCGGGGGAAGTGGTTCCAGTGGATGAAGAGGACAGGTCTCAGGTGGAAGTGGACGAGTCGCTGACGGAGACCACTCACGCGAGCTTCCTCTCGCTGGTGCGCGCGCTGTTCCTGGCCAAGGACGCGCACCGCGCCTCCAAGCAGCAGCTGCGCGCGCGCTGCGCCGCCGTCTTGAGGTCGCCCATAGCGCCGCTCAACACCTGGTACAATTGTGAGTATACTACCATTGCTACTTGTGCTGGTTTAATTGTCAATAATGCTTTAATGACTGAAGATAGACATATTATTAATCGCATTTATGTTGTTCAAGCTGTGTACACATATCTTAGGAATTTGTTCTGGATCAAAACCAGTTTTGAATGTATACTTAGCTTATTTGGGAACACATTCTGTTTTGTGTACCATTATAAATAAATAAATAAATATGACAAAAAAAATGTTGAAAAATAGACACCATAAAGGTTTACAGTTCTTTTATGATAAGCGAGTCTCATGAAAATCCAAGACACAACACCTGTGTGAACAGAAATTTTGTGTTTGTATCCTAAAGACTAAAAATAGCACTGTTCGAATAGAAATCTTAATTATTACGTATTTTAGCGGCACCTCTAAAACATACAGTATGTTATTAATTGGTATTCGCGCTGCGTTATTGAAATGTTTTCTTACTTTCAATATAGCATAGTAAACAAAATGCATTTGACTTAAATTATATACTTAGATTAATAAATATTATTTAGAGTCACCATACAAAAAAATAATTAAATCCAATTGTAACCAACAACCAACCAACGACAAAATCGATATCCCCGATTTTATAGATACTCGTATCTTTAACTGTTTTGTTTTTTAATAGTTGACCGTTGGTGTTATGCTATTCGCAAAATATAGTCATTGTATTACATTGTTTGTATGTATAATAAGTATGTATTTACAAAAGAAAAGTATATAAGTACCTATTATATCCGTTGTCTAGTACCCACGACACAAGCGTTTGCTTAGTGTGGGGCTAGATGGCGCTGTGTGCAATGTCCCGGAATATTTATTTATTTATTTATTGAAATGATGAATCTTGACCATTAAATTTGAGTTTAGTTGCTTTTGTCCATGTTGAGTAAGATACGTATCCTTGCAACAAAATTCTCAGGGCGTCCTCTTAAGTACTTACATACATTGTCCAGTGTCGGAGGAGTGGTGCGGCGAGCTGGAATCTGCGCTGGAGTTCCTGGCGGGCGAGCGCGGCGCGCACCCGGACGACTTCGTGCCCTACCTGCAGTACCTGCCCGACTCACAGGTAACACTAACGGACTCTACATCTACCTACTAATTGTAACTTATTATTAATAAGTAATAAGTAATCTATATATAAAACTCAAAGGTGACTGACTGACTGATATAGTGATCTATCAACGCACAGCCCAAACTACCGGACGGTACAGGCTGAAATTTGGCACGTAGGTAGATGTTATGACATAGGCATCCGCTAAGAAAGGATTTTTGGAAATGTCACTTTTAAAGGGGTGAAATAGGGGATGCAAGTTTTACTTTCTAATGCGAGCGAAGCCGCGAGCACCCACTAGTATGCAAATAAATAGGAAAAAAATATATTACATAAACATTTGACACGTGCCAAATTTAGAACAGAGTTACTCGTAATTGAAGCATTTAAAAAGCAATTCTGCAGATTGCTCTTTTTGGAGGTCTGTTGATGTTATTTTTTTTAAATTGAAGACTTTCTTTTCCTATATTGTATTGTACTCACGACACAAACTTTAAAAATATAGGAGTATTTTTTTACAATTGCCAGCACTATCCATTACCTTATTTATCCGTGAAAAGATTTGAGCGTCCGCTGCAATGTACTAACCCAAGAAAACTTGCCCAATGAGACAAACAAACAACAACTCCAATAAACTCTGTGGGGGAGCCACGCCCCTAAGAAATGGGGAACACGACGCGAGGTAGAGGCAGATTATCTATTTAACTGTACCAATTCCTTATTCCCCAGATATACCAGTGGATAGGCGCAGGTCGTGACTGCGACGCGATACTGGGCCGGCTGTGTGAGCGATGGATGCGCGCCACTTCACCACAACCACCTAGTAAAGAACCACCGCCGCCTAAGTGAGTGTTACATTTTTTTTTTTAATATTTGTGTCAATGTGTTAATGAGACAGAACGAAGAGTTACCGAGATATCAACTTAAAATATTAAACCTTGTTAAACATTATTTTTACACTAAATTGTTGATACATTCAAGTTAATAAATAAAAAATAAAAATATTCCTGGACATTGCACACAGCGCCATCTAGCCCCACACTAAGCAAACGCTTGTGTCGTGGGCACTAGATAACGGATATAATACTTATATACTTTTAGTTGTTCTCCACCTATGTTTGATGTTGCCCAGTTGCCTATAAAGTCAAAAGCAATTTTAAAAAAAAATTGTACATAAGAAAGTTGCAAATCTGTGAAGTCATTGTCGTAGCTATTCAGTATCAAAGCTAAGGAAGATACCAACTTTTTGCTGAAAATGTATTCATCATTATTATAATCTTTTCCTTAGAGTTATATTATCTGTTTTACTAAAAGGTCAATACTCTTACCTTTTTGAATACTATCAATAAATTTTAGAATACTATCAATATTTTTTGTTTGTTTGTTGGTTTTACGTAGTTTGTGTCGTCACCCGTCGGTCTCAACGGAAGACCAGCGCTGACTGTTCACAGTCAGCACATGCTGAGTTGAGGCCGGCTTGTGATAGGAAATTGTGTATGTGCAAAACGTGTCTGTCTTACTTTCCTGAATGTGTTCGTACGTAATTTCTTGTCGCAAAATAAATAATTTTCATTTCGTTTTTTTTTAATACTATCAATAGTATCTTTGAATATTTCAGGTACCCAACAACGTGGACAGTCCGGCCGCCGACCAGCGCAGATATCTACGAGTTCAGATCGCAGGAGAGGCGGAGGTTCACGTCGGCTGCCAAACCTTTTACATATGTGCAACATGGGTAAGATTTAATAAACTACAATAAGCTAATTCTACCGATATTTTTTCAAGGGTAATTTGCTTGAGATGTACCTAACATCTCAAGCAAATTACCTTTATTCTACGACTTTTCAAGATTCCCGAAGAAAATACAGCAGATACCAGTACAACTCCACTCTTCAATAAATATCAATGTAAAAAATGCTTTTGAAATCATCTATAGCAGATGAAAAGAGTATTGAATAAAAATAATTAAATAATTACATATGGAAATCTGGAATGGCGCTGGTTGCTTCCATACAACCAGCATTATGCTGAGTTGGGGCTGTGTTGTGGCAGATTTACGTTTGTATGTTTATTGTGTTCTTACTTGTGATTGTTTCTCTGATAAATCTGTCGTAAAAAATGTTTTCTCTCTTCTTTCTTAAAATCAAAATATAAATGTCCTATCCACAGATACCGCGCGGTGGTGG
>OZ026810.1:3171745-3313844 GCA_964023185.1 Macaria liturata
GAATTTCGAATATTTATTGGTGAGCAAGAGCAACTTCAGAGTAATTCGCATGTTAGCAGTACTAATTATGAGAAAAATAAATAAATTAAATCAAGGCATAAAATACGATTACGGTTGTACAAAACTCTTTCTGTTCTACTTAATTGTCAATGTTCAGAATTATTCCACAACAATCTCATATAATACATCCAAAATAATAAAACGTGTGTGCCGTGACCATGGCGTCCACACTATTCCCCTAGTATCCATTCACGTCATGCTACACCTTTGACCACAGTATCACTCCAGGCACACTGGTTTTCAAATATTTAATACTAGAGTAAAAATGCATATGCATATCCGATCTATGTCTAACTTTGTCCCCAGGATGTCTCAATTTATAGCGCAGTGCAGCGAGCAGGCGCTCCTGAACGCTGTGACCACAGTATTGGAGAGGTTCAGTACGGCAAAGCGAGACCCGGTCGTCAAGTACGATCAGAGGACTGCTATCTGGACCTATCTACATAGGAATAAGTGAGTTTCACACTATTTATACGTTAAATTGTAGGTCCCAGCTGTTTGTCTAGTACGGCAGTCGTTAAGCCTTGTCAGAGACCCTTTGAATGGCTTGATACACTCTTGACACCTGAATTGACCACTCTCATTCGATAACAAGAAGAAGACACTATCTATATAGTGGAGTATATAACAGTGTGGTTTGGAAGGTGTAGATTTGATTAATATTCTTATTTTGTTTAATTTGATCACTATATACTTTCAACCCTTTTAATTTGGAGGGCAAACCCATAGCTATGCTTAGAGAAAACAAAATTTCTTGAATATTAGAGGATTTGTGCTAACTAGTTTGTATGAGACTGTAACTCTTATCCTTAGTATCGAGAGTTTTCAAACCACTTTTGGAGCTAAGGATATGTGTGACTTGAACTTACAATAATTCGTTGGTTTCATCATCTCACTGGTTCGATAACCTAGAGACTGGTCATCTAACCTTATAGATTACTAACCTTATTGCATAAGTGAATAAAGCCACTTATAAAATATTAATAATGAAATCTGTATCCTTAGAACGGAAGAAGACTGGCTAAACAAGAGTGCGTCAGGTCGAGCTCGCAGTACGAAGGCTGTGGCCGGGCCGCCAGCGCAGTCCCCGCCGCTGGCGACTTCGCCCCCACCTCTCGCGCCTACGTCTGGTGGCAAGGTGGCAGCGCCCTCTGTTGGACAGGAGATGAGACTTTCACCACCACATGCGGTAAGAAATACTCTAGTAGAGGATTGTATATTGGAAAAAGGTGTTTGAAAACCAGTGGCTGGTGCAAGAATACTAAACCAAAGATTCCATAAAAGTACTAAATATGCAACAGATAAAATAAAATTTAAGCTCACTTGTACTGCGATTCTTAAACGCATTTAGCGTCGAATTTAACTAGTAAAAATAACTAAATATTTGTTGTGGAAGTGTGAATAGCTATTGGTGTGAAGTTACCATTTGTTAGTTCTGTAATAACCAACCAGTGTTGTCCACAGATGGACCTAGACGTATCTACCGTAGAAGAAGTAATAGAAGCGTCGGACAGTGACGTCGACGTAGATGACAGCAGTGTTCCGAGCACGGCACCGCAGCTCCCCGCCGCACAACTACTGATGCAAGTCACACAGACACAAGTCAAACAACCGACACCAACTAAACCGAAAAAACAGGCAACACCACCACAAAAGAGATCCTACACACCCAAACAAAACGCTCAAGCGAAACAAGCGAAGGCAGCTCTCATGACGCAGTCGGTAAAACAGGCCAACTTGCTCGCACAGTCGGTAAAGCAGGCAAACTTAACGCAGAACAAAGCTTTAATACAGGCCGTGAAAAACAACGTTTCAAAACAAACTGTGGTGATTCCAGCACTGAATATAGCAACCACTCAAGCGAAGACGCAAGTTAAACAAACGCCGGGGAAAGCTAAAGTGGCAGCTAAAGTAGTGAAACAACCGGCACAGTCGCCAAAGCCGGTTCTGTCACCTAAACATCCGTCGCAGTCACCTAAACACTCGCCGGCGTCACCTATGCAACCTCCGGCGTCACCTAAACCGCCGCCAGCGTCACCTAAACCGGTGACAGTGAAACCACCGACTCCGTCACCGAAGACTGTGGCCTCGAATATAGTGAAAACAGTGATCAGTCCAGTGTTGCCTCTACCCGTGTTGACTCAGACCAACGTGACTAAGTCTCTGCCCTCTGTGATAGCTACAGCTACTGTGAACAAGTCTCCGCTGCTCAAGCAGAGGCCGCTGCTTAACAAAAGTGACCCCAACTTGGTAGCTGTGAGTAAGGTAAAGGGTACATTGTTATTTTTACAATAAAAAAATAATAATTATTCATGTTTCCCGATGAATGTCATCCTTTGTACACAATATTATATTTTAATCACCTTGGAAAAAGAGAAGCTCCATACCTTAGCCATTAATTTGTAGAGTCTGGTTGTGATCCACAAAGATTTCTTTGTACATATAGCACTATATTACTGTCTCACTCGCTCATTTGCAATTGCACTGGTGTGAGAGGTAAATTTCTCCTTGCTCTACTACCAAACTATATATAGCATCATAAACATTAAAATAAACTTAATGTTTCATTCTTCTAGGTATCTCCGAGTGTGATAAGCCAAATCCCTACAACACTAACAACTGTGATGCAATCTATCTCTTCTGCTTCTATTCTTCAAACACAAACACAGAATAAGGTAAGCTTTCTTCACATCACTATGTTATAGATTTTTACGAGTTTCAATTTAAATATTAAACTGATTTCAATGTCCATATGAGACTTCACCAGATTGCGTGGATCCTTTCAAAAACTTGCTTATCTATTTCGATGAAATATGTCTATCTCGACTCATCAGTGTTCATCATCAAGAAATCTGAGATCTTGTATGTTACATGCGTGTATAGAATTTGCCATACTTATTTGTGTGAAATACCTTATAATAAAAAATATCTAACGCGGATCAGTCGAAAAGATCTCGCTTGTTTAAAGACGATTACAAAGGCGAATCTTGGCTATAATTTACTTTGTACCTTTCAGCTCCCTACCCAAGGTACGCGCTCGCTCCTCATCCGGCCGCCTGCAGTGCAGACCACAGTGACGGCTGTGGCCACACACACTGCTGCGGCCAATAGGAGAGGAGTGGTTAAAGTACTCAGCCCGGCCAACACACCTAGTGGCAAGTCGCTGATATCGCCCAGGGCTTTGTTGCAAGGTAAACTACACTAGTAACATAATTATATATTCATTCCAGTACCTAATATTATAAAGGCGGCATCTGTGCGTGTATGTTTCTTACTTCACACACTAACGGCAGGAATTTTTTATTAAATAATAACGTGGATAAAACCGATCGATGCAGCTAGTATAATATACTTGTTCTGGCATTAAAATTTATATCAGTTACATAATGATGTTTTAATTTTTGATTTTCGTTGGTTGAGTAACTTTTTGCTTTTTGAACAGATACACCTGCAACAAAGAAACGCGCAACAGTGTCTAATGCGATATCGACAGTTACGATGCCGCAGGTAAGCATTAGTATTGATGCTTAGTTCCTAAACAATTTCACAATTTCTGCAGCTTAGTCATGTAACTTATTAATTTGTATTGTAGTTACAGAGCTTAGCGTCTGGGACGTCAGTAGTGAACAGTGTCCCGGCGGCTGTGACGTCAGCAGTACAAACCAGGACTGTACAGCTGGCGGGTGGAAGAACTGTCCAACTCGCTGCGAACCAAACTGTACATTTACCTGGAGGACAATCTGTACAACTAAGCTCTGGACACACACTACAACTATCATCCCTACAACTACCAACACATAGCGTCAGGCTACCGAGTGGACAAACCGTTCAACTGGCAACGCCCCAAGCAATGCAAGCGCTCAAAGCGTCCACCGCAGCCAAAACACAGAACCCAAGAGTACAAACCGCGCCCATCAAAACGAGCCAATCCATACAAGTTCCTATCTCTACTGTCCAACTAGCGGGACAGACTGTCCAAATCGGCGGACAAACTGTACAACTAACAGGACATACAGTGAAACTACCGAGTGGACAGAGTGTACAAGTGGCCAGCCAAAGTGTTCTCCCCTCTAGTGTACAACTACCGAGTGGACAAACTGTACAGTTACCTAGTGGGCAAACAGTTCAGTTACCGAGCGGTCAGACCGTTCAGTTAGCGACAGGAAACGTCCAAACCGTTCAAATTGCGGGATCAAACATGCAGTTAGCGGGACAAAGTGTGCAATTACAAACAAGTGGACAGAATGTTCTACCTCAAACAGTTCAACTAAGTAGTGGACAAAATGTGCAACTAGGGACTCAAACCGTTCAGATAGGCGGTCAGACAGTTCAAATAGCCAGTGGACAGTCTGTTCAAATACCGAGTGGACAAACTATACAGTTACCGAGTGGACAAACAGTGCAGCTCTCTAGCGGACAAACTCTACAACTAGCGAGTGGACAGACGGTGCAGTTAGCCAATCAAATACCAAAGTCATTGCCGCAAGTTGTGAGAAGTCAAACGCAGATCGACAAGACGGTGGCGCAGCCGATAGTCGCCAAGTTGCTCACTAATGCTCAGGTAACTTTTTATTGTTTTTTTTTAAATAAGTATTTGTTTAATTTATTTTTACTCTTATATTGTTGGAAACAATAAGTGTTTCAAAATTAAAATCATATTTAGACTTAAAACCACTTTCAGAGTTTGTAGATAAGTTGTACTTTTTTAATTGTTTCAAGGCACGCTCTATCCTATCCTCATTACTGGTTGAGTTTTAAGCCCACAGAGCTGATTCTTTCATCTTAAATGTAACACAAGCTTTAACAAATGTTTCAACAATTCCAGGGCCAGATGGTATCCCTGGAAGGGCTGTCAGGCGGCAGCGGAGCCCTAGTGTCCGGCGTGAAGCCCCGGCCGGCGGTGCGCGTGCTGTCCCCGGGCGCGCGCCTCACGCGCCCGCTGCTGCTCACCTCCACCAAGCCGGGACATAATATTATATTACAGGTAGGTGTGCTGTTTAAATGTGTTCTTATAGTTACGTGATAAGGGGACTGTTTTTAAGAAAAACACAATGCCTTTATTTATTGCGTTTAATTTGACGATATTCACACACACACACGTATGTAAAGATTACGTAAACACTAAACACACACGTTTACTATACTGTACTTCACTATGCACTCGCACACACGTATGTAAAGATTACGTAAACACTAAACACACACATTTACTATACTTTACTTCACTATGCACTCGCACACACGTATGTAAAGATTACGTAAACACTAAACACACGTTTACTATACTGTACTTTACTATGCACTCGCACACACGTATGTAAAGATTACGTAAACACTAAACACACACGTTTGCTATACTGTACTTCACTATGCACTCGCACACACGTATGTAAAGATTACGTAAACACACACGTTTACTACACTGTACTTCACTATGCACTCGCACACACGTACTATCGCTTCGGTATCGCTTGATAATTCCGCCTCGATCGCTTGATTAAACTGACTCCGGCCCGAGTTGCGCCTGTTCTTATACCGACACAAAGCATTCCAGAAATATCGTTTGTTTGTATCACTAAAATCAAAACGAAAGTCATAAATCTTTTATTATGCAAATAAATTAATTAAAGAGAGGGGTGACTATTCTGGAATGCAATTAAAATATGGTAAACAACTTGTTTGTGTGTACGTGCAGGTAGCTGCCGGCTTCTAAAATCGTCGCGACGCGACACTATTTTGTACAGTACAATTTTGGATAGTATTGAACGTGTGTGGTCAAATTTACAACTAGAGATATGGGAGAGTCATCAAATAAACTCCTACTAGTACGTGTGCCGTCTCATGTAGTAAACGATGAAGAAATAAATCAATTTAGGCGTTAGGACCACTAAAGTATAATCTTGCATCGCTAGATCCAATGTGATGTCCTTAAGTCATGTTGTTTGTTATCTATATTTATCCATGTTCACAATGAACAAACAAAGAAACAAATTATTGAATTAATAATTATTCTTAATTATATGTATTATTTTATCTCAATTTCAGCAAAGTGACGGAACAGTGAAAATACCTTCAAGTGTGGGTGCTAACACGTCGCAAACTATTGTCATCAGCAATATTGGTGAGTTTGTTGTAGTAGTCCACCTACCTTTATCGCAAGTGGCTTGCTTATTGAGTCATCAATATAATAGTGTAAACGCAATCTTATTTATCTATAAATTTCCTCGACATTCGCTCAGCAATGATCTAATGAATCTTTTCTATCAAAAAGCCCTCAAATAGAAATGCCCTCATCAAAGAAATGCCCTCAAATAACAGAAAACAAGGAAATGTCATTCTGTACGTATAGATTGAGTTCAGATTTGAGAATATTGCAAGCGTTTTCACCGATTCTCGTAATAAAATAAACCCATTTGTTGTTACCAGCGTCTCCAACAGTCAGTACTGCAGCCACCAACACGCCAGTTCTCAAACTGCAACAGGTATATATACCATATTAAGAAAACAATACACTTTATTACTTGGTCTTAGTACTCGTATGATTACATTGATTACAAACATAAATTATAACTATGTTGATCGTAAAGGATAAAATGATTTTTACCGCTTTTTTAAAAGTCACTTTTAATGAACCGAGTACTAGTTACTTTCACTGTTTTCTTTATCTTGAATATGTGTTTGTAATCTGTGGAACTTCTTTCGTGAACTGCTCTGTACACATATTTATGTTGCCAATTTGTTTTGTTTTGACACGTATCTTGTTTTTAGGTGAACCCATTACAGCAGGTTAAGATCGCTCAGGGAATCAAACTGCAGGTGATTTGCATGTCTGAGGATTTATTGGTTGAGGATGGAATGCTTAGATAATAGAGCCCAATACACTACATAAATACATTATTACACCTAGTCATATGGCTTTACATGTAGAAAGCAAGGCATGGTTTATATAGAGATACGATAAACGATTTCTTGATATGGAGTTATAACTTGACAGAATCTCATCCAGTACAGACGACATGTTATCTTAAGCCACAGCACAGTCTCGTTTGTGAGTGTTGTGGCAACTCGATGCTCAAATGTCCAAGTATACAAACTTACTTGCAAAATTTACAAATTTACTCTGGCACTCCTAACTATTTATTAAACCTAACTTTCACGCTATACATATTGTTACAGTACTCATACAAATAGTATCCCAATTTAACGATTTTTCAGATAATCATTGTAAAATTATTCCCACACACACACAGTCTTATACCTATGCTTGATTTCCCCTTCACTACTCTGCTAGATTTTCTCAACAACAACTAACAGGTATCCTATAGTTCATTGCTAATCAAACGTAGCTATAAAATCTATTATTAGAAGAACTAATCCACAAACACACATCAATTTGCACTGAACCCCTCACCACTGTAAATATTGACACGACACATAAATTCTCATTAGGTACGAGACAACAGAAAAATATACATACATAGGTATGTATGTAGGTATGTATATTTTTCTGTTATATGACATTTCTATCTATTCATTTGAACACTACTTGGTTAAAACTAATGAAAAAGTGAAAAGTGCGTAGTTATTACAAAATGCATTTTACATACCTAAAATATTAGTTGTTGAATAAAAGGCTTTTTACTCTACATATATATATGTATGTAAATGTATATTATATACAATACATTACCCACCCCAAGATAGTCCATTCTCATAGGGCCGACATTTGCATGAGCAAGTGTGCCGTGAAAGGTAAGGAGTGGATTACACCGCCTTGAATGATGGTTCGCGGACACATTGGTTTTACATAACATTATAATGTGAACAATACAACACAATAGTTGTACTGGTTGTTTTCTATGTTGAAGGGTGTTGTTTGAAGTTGCAAGAGTTAATGGGCAGACTGGATTGTAAAGGCCGAAAAATAATTTCAAAGTTGTGTATATATTTTTTACTAAAACAGGTTTGCACTTGACCATAGTATAACGAAAATATTGCGATGCAAACTACAGCTATTGACTAAGCCTCTATATATCAACTTGGTTATGGCACTTAACAATTCAAAATACAACTTTTCGTTCAATCAATCAATCTTTTTTTCCTTGTACAGCCATTAACATGTATGACTTTGGATTTCTAATCGCCGCATTATTAAAATCAACTTAATACAAGTCGCCTGTATGAATACCACACACTATGCATTATGTAAGTTACATAACTAACCGATGCTGTAGTTAGACACGCTGGTTTATGTATTTACATTTTAATATATACATGCATTGTACATGACTCGTGTATGTAACTATAAGAAATAGAAATAGCCTTATGAAATACGCGATTTTAACTGTTCTGATTTATACTATCAGTGGGTGCTTTTTAATTGTTTTTATAGTAAATTTAATATCTGTTTAATTGTAATTATATCACAGAATTCAGACGTACGTTATGTAAAAATAAATTTATAAGAGCTTAGCCACTTCTCGTCTGTTCTGATCACAGATAACAGAAACAAAGGGTATAGATAGGATATGATAGGTCTTCTAAGAATTTTTGTTTGAAACCCAGTGTCCGCAATGACCGCTAGGAGCGGCTGCATTTCGATCAAGAGATCTGATGGTACGCATAGGTGGTAGGCTTTATAGATTGAAGATATATTATACCAGCATAACGGCTTCTTATGAATTTTCTGAGAAAACTTTCCCTAACCTTTCATTCGTTTAATACTTGCACATTTTTTTCTAAAAGTAACAAAGTTCTATTAAAATTAAACTAAATTTTCGCATACTTACGTTATATTTTCCCTTGCACAGCCGGCGGCGAGTCCCGGCGCGGCGACATCTAGCGGAGTACGCAGCGTACTAATGGACGGACAACAACTCAAGTTGGTCGGCGGCAGGCACGTGCTAGCCAGGATACTGAGACCCTCGCATCCACCCAATCAGTGAACTAAATTTAAGGATAAGATGTGTCTCGATATAATGGACGGTGAGAACCAAACACAAGGACAAGAATATCTCAATATAATGGTGGATAAAGGTCGGTGAGTGCAAATTTGTAAATAGTTAGGTCGCTAAGTATGTAAAATTATCTCGAAAGGTTGTAAAAAAAATTTGAAATTTCCGAACGTAAATGTGCAAATTGATTTGCTAGAATTTATGTGACAGCAATAAGTATTGGTTACGATTGGTCATATTATGAACTATGTATTTATTGTGTTCAACAATTAATTGAAGATCTTTACTTTTAATTTTTTTTTATTGCTACACCATTAATAATAAGATCTGACTTTCATTTCAATTGTATACGTCTGGTTGTGTTTGGTTTGCGATGTAGAACTACACTCGACGACTGATGCAGAAATACACATTGTTTTAAACTTAATTAAGTAGACCTATGTATGAAGCTAGACACTATAGACACCTACACACAGTTATTAGCTGATTTAACTGATTAATTAATATGAAATCTAAAATCTTGTTGAGAGAATAGCCAAAACCAAAACATGCAACGATAACGAAAATATAGTTTGATATCCACTAAGAAATAAATATGTATTTAGAGAATTGAAGCTCAGTGTACATATGTACAATCAATTAATTGGTAGTAACAAGTGGTTAGCCAAATTATATATTTATGATCGCTAAGGGTAAAGTATTAAATTCCATACGTCCAATTCTTTAGGAAAGCAAAACCGCCAAATGCCTGTTACTTTATCAATTCTGTTTTTTTTTGTCGATGAGCCGGTATTGTACGTAACGTTTATAGAAAATCGAATAAACGATACAGTAATAAAGTTCTGCCATGCAATTAGCGTAATTGTTTTATAAATATGATTATGAAATATGTGTTACCTTACCTGATATTAAATTATATCGGCCTATTGATCGGCGTGCGGATGTTGGCTAAAACTCAGATTGGTTTGATTCGAGAATGATGACTAAAACAGAGCTTAGTAATCTAATTTACTATGTATTTAATACGTATGTATTGACTGGCAAAAGAAATGTATTTTTTTTTGTTGTTGTTTCAAGATTAATAACTTATGTGGTCATAATTATACTTTGTTATACTAAATCACTCACAATTTTATTTTACTTAGCACAAAATTTGTTGTAAACCTTTTTGTTAAGTATATTGAAAACAAATTAATTTATTGTTAAAATCAAAAATCGTTCTGAACGTAATATCTCTATGTAAGATGGTCTATTGTGTGCTGTTTTGAAATTGTTTAGTTCAAAAGTATTATCATTTGTAAATATGTACCTACCTATATGAATTGCAGCTTTTTTTTTTGGTGAAATTTTCTTATTTTAAACGTTAAATTAATTTAAAAACTGAAGAGCTTGGTTTTTATCGAATATAATAATTAAAGCTTCAAAACTCCTACATAGCATGGAAATTGTATAGTTTTTCTTATACCTGACCGGCCACAAATCATTATTGCATGCATTTGTGGCGAATGAGATGAGCGAATTGCCACATTTACATTCTTTGTATTGTACATATTTTATTGTAAATATATCTGATTTCATTTATTCATTTAAAGAATATAAAGTCAATTTTATTGCTAAAATAAAAACTGTATTTTATTTGATATAATATTCATATATATTAAAAAGCCTATTAATGTGTATTTAGCATAAGTTTCTGCGACTCGGTAGAAAAATTTCGGTCAATAATCCGTGCTTTGAAGCCGGCAATCTATTAGTAATGACTATATTGGCCCAAGTTATTGGTATATGTTTTTTTTCAACGTTAAACAAGTACAACGATATTTGTACTTGTTATATGTTGAAAGAAAAAATTGTAAAGTATTCTATTTAAAATTTCCTCCCACTAATAAGCAGATTATATTACCTACGCCTAGTTTTGACACATAGAGCGTACTAAAGTACACACAGGCGTTTATCATAAACATAATTTATTTGTAGATATTACTTACATAATGGAAGCATAATATTAAAGTCTGTCTATACATATAGTAATGCTGAAGAGGATAAAAAATCTGAACATAGAAAATATTAGAAAAAAATTTGTTTTGTTTTACTTTAAATCCATAACAGAACACGTTCCAGCAGTTTTTAGATTTGTTGTTTGTTTGTCTGTTTATTAAAACGCTTACAACGTAAAAACGGCTGCACGGATCATCATGATTTTTGGTATGTAGGTAGTATGAGGTCTTAGAAGTGTCATAGGCATACTTTCATCTCAAAATAATGCGAGCGAAGCCGCGGGCGTCCACTAGTATCGAATAACAATCACATGTTGGGTGGGAAAACATAATTTATTCAATTATTTATGTACATAGTGAGTCAGCAGAAAGTAACACATCGATTGAACTGGAAACTAGTCTAACACAAAGCTTAACTGAACTTAGCTTATTGTAGATACGCTGCATGATATACAATATTACATGATATAATACTCACGATATTATTATTAGATAAACTGTAAAGGCTAACAACTGTTCTCCTTTTGTCTTATTTACTTATATGGCTTTGAATTTGTTGACATTAGAGCTCTCCACTCTCATACAATGATCTCAAATCTCAGTTATGGTCCAAATGTAGTTTTAACTAACACTTTTACTGGAAAAAGTATTTTAATTTAAGTCTGGTTGCCGAAAACAAAATTTTTGTATGCTTCGCCTGTTTATTACTGTCGGCCCACACAGGAGTAGCTACACCAGTGCTGCGGATTCTATTAGTTCCGCAACCAGACTTTAGAATAAAAATTTAGTTCACTATGTTCATAAAAATAAGACAAAAGTGGTTTTAGTTGCAGCCTTTTAAAAGTATAAACTTACACACGATGCGGAAGAAAAGTAGTATAAAACGCGTCGTGCACAAGTCTCCTTATAATGTCCCCTACATACAACAATACTCAAAGATACTACGGAGGTATCACAATTTCAACTATACCATCTCTTCCCACAATCTATACAGTCAGTCACCGCTAACACAAATAAATACGCATATTATCCAATATCATAGCACACAAAGTTAAATATCAAAGCAAATAGTGCCGTTTAAAAAAAGCGTAAACACCGATAAAAAGCTACCAATCAAAATCACACTAACCCTATAAAATCAATCCTATATCAGTCTTATAACTATGTTTTAAAATATAAACATTCAATTGAAATGTCAAAATAGATAAATTGAATGGTACATGAATGGAGCGTAATATAATGTTACACCGAGAATGATATTTCATCTTATTCTAATCGACTACACAAAAATATGCTTATGACGTATATTTATACCACAGGGTTTTTCATTAATACTGACGAGTCGTACAGAAGTTTCAGAGATATGATATACTTACTCAGTGGATATACGGATTTTTGTCTAGCGCCAATCATTGGGATAAGGGTTTGAATTTGTTAAAATACCTACTTGAAAAGGGCGAATTATCTACTATGACAATATTGCCCCATGATTATATATAGCTAAATGTGCGTCGATTTGATTGGAGGCGCCAGCAACGTATCTAAATACATGTCCCATAATAAAATCTCTAGCAAGCTCATGGCGTCCATAAATACCTAGACATGCCCCACTACGAATGTCATCTAAACCTTGTAGATAAATCGTAACAAAAATATCTTCTAGCAAATTTGGCGTTACGTAATTTACATCCGAATATCTAGTGCGTTTACAAAATATACTTATTTATATCGTATCTCTGAAGTGGCGGTCCGGCGCGCGGGCCTAGCGAACTTTATATACAAACAATAGGCACTGAAATATTGAAATATGTGTAGAACCTACAGGTCTCCTAGTGGAGCCTCGACTCTATGGCAGCTAAATCATTACAAAGTGCGTGGAATGCCTAATGTACAATCGAGGGAACAAGGACACACGCGTGATGTTTATTGCATCGTTTCCTATCTTCATTCCGACTGGCGGCTTCAATCTTACAATACATTAAAATACTTGCTCGACGATTAACATTGCTATGTTCGATATTCCAACTATGGCATAAAATATGTATTTAACATGGAATTGTCTTCACTATGGCTTTTAAATGCACGTGATTCTGGTACCTATTAACTTCTATACTATGATCAGGCATTAGTGTTTAACTTACAACCCTAAAATCAGCGGTTGCTTAGCTTACGGCGCTTTGGTGTTCTCGAAATTAGTCTTTAGGGAATTCAAAGTAAACTACCGACTATAGGCCGTGGTTTTGTATCAGATTGGCTTTCTTGCCCTCATCATCGTGATGTACTTAACCAAACATTAGTCGGATTCCCAATGACTACAATTTCTCGCATCAAATTGAAATATTATGCATGTGAAAACATACATGTGTTAGAACAATCGTAAATAGAAATAATAAGAGTTGATTGTGACTTCCAGTTGTCTCCACCTCGCCTGATGACAAGCGACAGTGAAGTCGAATAAGAAACAAGCTTGCTTTGAAGATTCTACCCTCTGTAAACTCTTTTACCGAACCTGCCCAAATTAGGTATACCTACGTCTAACTGAGGAAATACTCTTACCTACCGATAGTTAGGGCTACTTTTCCATGTCTTTTTCAATAGACCATGTGTCTTTCAATAGAACATGTCCCTCGATTGTACACAAGTCACCGTTGAGTGGAAGAAGCTTGAAGCGGGTAGTGCCTACTCCTCGGCGTCGTCTCCGTTCTCAGCAGTCAGCAGGTTGGTGTTGTCATCTGCTGCAAGCTCCGTGGTCAACAGCTGGAACGAATCAACTAGTCAATAACTAACTTGTTTGTTTTGTTTGTTTGTTTTGAAACAAAAACAAACAATCAAAACAATAACTAACTGCTATAACTATTTTGAGTCTTCTCCGTTATATATTCGTTAAAAATACATATGTTTGCATAATGGTAAAGTGTAAATCACTATCACACTTCAAACGTATATTAAAAAGGTGAACGCTTCTAAAAATGTTTTAGCATTTACGTTATTGCTACAAGCGCCTACTAGGTTTTGTTTCAAATATTATAATTTACTCGTACATTGCCAAAACCATTATGATAGGCGCTTGCATTTAAAAAACATGAATTATTTATTATATTATGTTGTGTGATTGAACATCTTTTTAACTGACTTCAAAAAAGGAGGTTATCAAGTCTTCTAAAGGTTTTTTTTTCTTTTTGTTTTTTACTCCGGTAAGTAGGTATCTGCGATACCTTTTATTTATACATAATATCGTTTAATGTTTTGAATTTTTGCAGAATAATTCCTGGCCTCTAGACAAATTTATAGGAATAAACATGTACCTATAGTCCTATATCTCAATGAGACACCTTATAATAAGCAATATTATGTCAGTTTATGTAATGTCATGTTTCATGTACTTAAGTAAAATTTCACCTTCCAGCGTAATGAAATGAACCGTTTATAGCAGTGTGTGGTTTAATAGTAGTCAGGTAGGTATGAGAGATAGTAGGGTAGAGCATTCTCTTTAATCTTCTGTTACGTAAACAATACCTACGAGACGAATCCGACTACCAAACATAGGAGTCCATATTTAGTATTTGGAGGAGGCAAGCTCCTGAGATAATATAATGTAGAGACATCTAACTGCCTAAACCATTTCGTCGACCATCATCATCCCTATCACATACCACTTAATTTCAATAAGACAGCATGCATCCCTTTTGCGTAATATGCTTTGATTTTTCACTTGGTAATATTATCACCTTTTTAAGTTACCTCTTATTTGAAAGCCCTAATTAGCCGTAATAGGTTAGCTAGGCTGAGGCGCATTAGCCTTGTTATTTTTATTTACTGAATTTATAACGTAGGTAATATTAGCAACAGCAACTTTAGCAACTCAACAGAGTTGAGTATTTTGGTTGTAATTTAGTTGGTAACATTTACTGAAAGATCGGATAATTTGTTGCTAAAATAAGCTTTTTTAATTATGTACGTCCAAATTAAATACTAGCTACACATTAGTATCTGAATTATCATGGTTGGATTTACATTCGGGTTTTTTCCGTCTTTATGTTCCGTCTTGTGTCTATGGGTACTATTGTCGGTAACCCCGCATCTTTGCTTGATGAAAGCGTCGTTTGATGATTGAAACGTACCCGCCAACTTTGAAAGATCCACAAAAAGACCTACTGTTTAATTAACCCGTTCTACCTGGATTTCGTGTTTGTACAGAAATGTTTGAGTAATGTAGAAGAGTGAACTACTTTGCGGGATGTGGCCTAAATAAAATATAGTACGTGTGTATCTACCTCTGTACACACGTTATGTATGTAACACGATACATATGTATTGTGGTGAAGTTTGGTTTTTAAATTGTTCATATGAAACATGGTTTGGTTTTTGGTTATACCACCGAACATATAATAATGATTAGATTTACTGACATGTATATGGTTTTTTTGTGGTTACCCGGTGTTATTGTATTCCCAATTTTCTGGCACAAAGTGGTAAACAAAATGTCTCACATCAGGTGCATGGACTTTTGAACGAATCATTGGACTCAATACGAAAAACGTTCACCTTTCTACCTACAAACATCTACAAATGACGTTTTCTGAATATGTACTGATGTATCTTGCAATTTCTTTGTTGCTACCTATAAATATACTTATGTGTAAAACTTCTTTCTGTATAAGTCGGTTTTAATTTAAACCATTCGAATTGACCATTTCACTGCTACTCTACTACCCGCCCTCCTCCATATTTCCTATTTCCCATTACTGAGGGTGTGACATTCCCTTCGGACAGTTCTTCAACACTCCTCAACAGCATGCAGAGCATCGTATAACTTCTTGGATTCAAGAGTTGAGTGAATATGGTCTGACCATCCTTTTTACGAGATTTTTTTATATCTCCTGATACCACCAGAATGAAAAACAAGGACAGCTTACCCCGCTGTGCTGTGTGTGCGAGTGAGAGCGCTTGCGGCGGCGCACGGCTAGCGCCAGCAGCAGCACTAGCGCCACCGAAGACAGTGCTGCCACCAGCAGCGGGAGCAGCAGGTTGTCGCCGGGTGAGTAACCCTGGGGAGAGATATATAGTATAGTTTAAGTTAATCGTAAGACATTTCTTATGAATAAATAACTTAAACTTTTATAAAATACTAGTGGATACTCGCGGCTTCGCTCGCATTAAGAAGAAAAACTTGCATGCCCTATTTCACCCCTTAAGTGGCATTTCAAAAAATCCTTTCTTAGCGGATGCCTACGTCATAACATATACCTTCATTCCAAATTTCAGCCCAATCCGTCCAGTGGTTTGGGCTGTGCGTTGATAGATTACTATATCAGTCAGTCAGTCACCTTTGAGTTTTATATATTTAGATTGGATATTATATAAACTTTACTTCAAAATTTTAAATTTCCATATTTCCTGTTCCTTGCTAACTACAACCTAGCAATCTTCGAAACGAGTGTTCTTGTGTTATGTACCATAATTAATAATCGTTAGTATCATATGCAGACGAATTGTAGTCAATTGCACTTATATCTATTAAGTATAAAAAATTACATGTAGTGAAGGTTACTAAGTTTCTTAAAAAGGTGGCAAAATCGGCAGATATTTATTTATTTGTATTAGTTTTTTCAGGCCAATAATATGATAATTAATTAAACAATTGAAATGGTATTAAATCGATAAATGACTACGGTTTGTAGATACAAAACGGACATACTCGTATGTAGGTACGGGCTGTAAGTAACATGGCTTAAAGAACGACTTACGAATGTTAATATGTACTATCAAAAAAGTACAGGTTTGAAGACCATTTTTGCTAAAATCTCTATTGAATATATTTTTTAAGTAAGTACTAGGTTCTTAAGGAGAAGTTACATTTAAATAATTTAGAGCATAATAAACAACAAACTTTGTAATATTTCTTAAATCAGCCAACTTGTTGTACCCGCCATTTCTTTTCTTTACGACAATAATGGAAAAACTTGGAAACAGGCCCCGTGAAGTGTGCGACATATTTTATTACTTTAAGTTCTTTTTTGAGAAATTTTGTTCCGTAAAGATTTAAGCAAAGAAACTTTTGCCTTCCTTCTTTGAAAAATTCTGTGTAACTTATATTTACTTAGCGCCTGTTTGTATATAAAAGTTCAATGAATTACTCCGTAGTTTTCTGAACATTTTTGAGAAAAAAGGGCATGCAAAGCCAAATAAAATCTTAGCACATACGTATGTATACAACTTTCTATGCCGATTATGGTGATATGAAATGGCTCTCCTAATAAAAATAAGTAAAAAGAGGCTAAATTTAGGTAGGTACATTGCTTACTATATCAATAATTAATTTAATTACATACGTACATAGATAATAAAATACGCATTGTCGTTACTGCCAACTTACAGGGTTTTGGCACGACGCGAAGGAAAATAGTAAGGAAAGGTCTATATACATAACCTTAATAAGTTATCTGTATCTAGCCTAGGTCACATATATCATGTCATGGCCTACATTTTTATTGCTCATTTGCCCAGAAATTGTCGTTTTGCCGATAGGAGCATAAATTTAGGTATACAGAAGAGTTTAAAGTATAGATATAAAGTCTATATGTTTTGTTTTTAAGAATATGTTTTAATATACTAGCGTACTAGTTACACATGCATAGCTTTATGTCGGCGGCTTTGGTCTACGACTTCAGGAAATTGGCGAAAAAAAACAGCTGTTCCTGGGGGAATGGGAATAGAGTGCACCAACTTGTAATTAGTCGGATTCTGTTTCACATTGATAATTTAGAAAATGGGTGAGATAGAGAACAAATATCACTCTTATTGGCTTAAAAGAAAGATTGTAAATTCGTAGTTACCTTACTTGCTTACCTAACTATTGTTCGTATAACTGGTTCCCTTCCATTTTACTATCACTTTCTTGTCTAATCTATACATTTGCCGCATCTAGGAACTTAGCATTACGTCAGAACGGAAAACTTGCAAACTGTTATCAAATTACATAAGAATAGGCTTCGCAATAGGTTTCATAAGTAAAATACTATGTTCATATCCGCTATCATAATGTCAGATAACTCATTCCTAACTAAAAATACAATTACGCATAGATTTTATTGCGATTGTTCGGATATATATCACAGTAAAACATTACGTAAATGCACGCAAAATGTTCGCAACGGTTACATACCGTCCATTGGAAGTAAGACGATGTATCGACGAAGGGCCACCGAGCCCCGTACCAGCCTGCATCTGCCTTGGACACGGTGACCTCGTCCGAGTCCAGCACCCCTGACTCCGGCTTCAAAGGCGGCAGGGAAAACACCTCGTCCACTTCCAACGACTCCTTGAACTCTTCATCATCGTCCACTGACAACATCGCATCCTTCAAATCCTTCAACTTGTTTTGCTCCGTCGTACTCTCCAGAACCACTCTGGCAGTAGTTCCCTTGGTAGTGATCAATACGTCGTCAAATAACTTCGCGGTGGTCACGCTTGGCCTTTCCGAGGGTCTGAACGACCGCGAGTAGTATTTGATTACGTTGCGTAGCGTGATCGATTCCGGTGTAACGGTGGGCCGGATAATAATGTCTTTCTCCCAAGGTTTTATCGACATATTGTCGACGTCCGTCTTCTCCTTAACGTTTTGTTTGCCGTCCGGCTTTACGACAATAGGAATTTCGTTTCCCTCTGTAGGTATTGTTTGAATTGTGGATGAGCTCTTCCAAGATCTCAAAGCTGGCATTATCCAGGGTGGCGTTGTGGATTTTTCCCCTATCGTAGTAGAAGGGACGGTGGGGGCGGTGACCGTGGTGGTTGCATAAGTGGTGGTGGTCATCGAGCTCGCTTCGAATCTAGAATCTAACGTTGAAATTATTTCAGGCAAAATTTTCAGTTCTTTTTTGCGAGATTTGGCTTCACGCGTCGGTGACGCCACCACAGACGAGATGGTGACGGTCTCCCGACCGCTCTTGCTGAGCCATCGATCAAAGTACGACGGGTTGAGGGAATATATCGCGACACATAACATCGCGAGTGCTATGATCATGGAGACGATCATCACTACGAACGTGAGCTGCCATTTGTACTTCCTCCTGGATCTCCGCACGTGAATCGAGGGGCTGTAGTCCCGTCCCTTGCCCTTCAGTCCACTGTTACTTAGCACCTCTTCCGTTTGCGGAAGGATCGTGTACTGCAGGCTGTTCTCGCCGTGCCTTACTGTCTTGTACATATTTGAGTCCGCTATTTACCACGAAAAGAAACACTACGTTTACGTATCGGATCACGTGTAAATATATCACATAGTCTCATTAGAGGATATTGGCTCGGTCCTCAGTGGCGCGCGCTGGGTGTGCGACACATCGCGGAGGGTGGCTTTGTGCTGCGTCGCGGTGGCTCGGGCCGGCGGCGGCGCGCGCAGGCGCCACAACATCGAGCGGTCGCCCCGCGCGCGCCGCCTGTTGGCCCCTTTGAGGTTATATGAGTAAGAAGCCGGCACCATCCCGCATCACGCCGCTCTACAATAACAATAACATTACAGACTCATCAACTACCTTACCTCGTTACGGAGCCGAGCCGACCCACTCTCATTTCATTTCATTTTTCTCGCCGCGGGGAGATTGCTAGCGAATTTGATGAGAAAAATAACTCACCGAAATGTAACCATCTTAATGTATGGAATGAATGTTTATTTTTAGTCCTAATACAATATCATATCTACCTTCTCCTGCCCACAATCATATATGCGGCTAAATCGTAATAATTCTCATTTGTAAAAAAATCTGTGACGTTCCGTCAGATGGGTTTCACCAAAAGTCCTAACACATGAAATAAAGTGTAAAATTAGGGTGACTCATACTCGAGAATACTAAATCCCCCAATTGATAAAAGTGTGATTGGTATTTCCCCATTACAGGCCGTAAAAAGATTTCATGTTTTATTTTAAAGTCGCGGATACGTTGTGGGAAGCATGAGAAACCACCCATCAAATGATGCTTGATTGTATACCGTCTCAAAGTGACCGCTGAGCAGTCGTTAAGTGGCATCAAATACCTCTACAGTTCGATTTGTAACAGTGTTTTTTTCCTAAAGTTATGCAACTCTAAATACCTATTCGATTAATGATCATCGGCATTTGAAGCCAATTCTAATGAAGCTCCGAAAAAAGTGGCCATAGAGCATATTAACATGTTTTTGCGAGCGGTCAAGCCGGGACTCACTGCAAGAATACTAATTCTGTTGTTGACCTTGGAGAGAATCACGTTTCCTTTCGAAATTGGTTCGTGAATGCTATATTTTTAGAATAAAAGTAAAAAGAGAACGCCAAGCCAAGAAAATAAAAGGGTTGGAGCGCCCGAACGTCTTGGTTTTTTTCGTGAGTCGACCATCCTTTCTACTCCAATTTTGTGAGCGTCGAAACGAGCTGAAATGTTTAGGATGTTGTGTGAGTTCCGCGTCTTTGTGAAGTTAAATCTAGGTTGTTTTGCAGAGCATTCACAAAGCTCCATTTATTATTCTCTGCTTCAATCGAGCGTGTCTGCTTAGCTAAGTCACTGGCGCCACACTGATTTACTTAACAAATCTACCGATCGCATTCGTAGCGTACCTATGTTATCGTAACAATCATCGATGGATACCTGATATAAGTAAGTTACCTGGATAACTTGAACTAAATGTAAATTTTAAGTTATTTTATAAAGTTTAATTTTCGTAGGCACAATCACAATATATACCCAACAATAGAGTTTTGAAATTAAAATCATAAGCTCGGAATTCCGTGATTTTCGTGGCTTAAAATTCTCAAGTAAAGCTGATTAAATCCTTATCTTATGCAAAATTTAGCCAGTCTTGAGTTGCTATTTGTTAATTTATAATCGACTTAACGCCTTGTCTCGGCAGTAAAGTATTTAAACTTGAGATTGGAGATAATGTGAATTTATTGTTCAAGTTGAACAAGCTATCTGAAAGATTAGGGGTTGTTTGGGGAGTGGTACAATACAATCTGGCAACAACTAGAATTTAGAACTGTCGCAGGTAAAATGTAGCTTTGCTGGGAGCTCTAGAGGACACTAAGTTTTGTGAAATAGAAGTAGGAAGATTTAAGGACTTAGTCATAAATTTATTGTTTAAATCCTAAATACATACTTATAAATCCATAATTAAAGAAAAGAAGGAAGCCAAACATATCTGAAGCGTCTTTATCAGGATACTTACTAACTTCTGCGTGTAACTGTTGATATGAGCTAATCGTATCTTTAAACATGATGCTATGACAATTGATATTAAGCAAAACGTTATTTGTGATAATAGTTGATAAAGATCTACCTGCAAGCACCCATCTACTCGAGTTGAATGATTAACTAACTATATAATCCATGAGCCAACCTCGTCCGATTGATTAATAGAGTCATAGCATGTAGTAATGTCGGCATTAGTATTCGATAGCCCTTGCTAGGGCCTAGTACAATGACTCCAGTTATTTCGGTGAGCCTGGAGCCTGGCCAGCGAGCTGCGTAAATAAACGACCGTCACAGCGTGGATACGGTGCGATTTGGAATCATTTACTTTCTATTATCTTTCTATTTATTTTATTATCTTTTGTTTGAATTCTTTATGCGTAGATATCTCTGTCTATTTCTCACTTTGAATAGTATCCCTCATTGCTGAGGGTCTAACTCCCCTGCAGATTTTATTCATTAGTTCATTTCATTGTGGCGTGGTGACCGTCGAGTTCCTTCCACGGAATACGGATATTTTTATGTAGCTTGGGCGCCCACCATGGTATAAGTCATCATGGTACAATTATTCTTACCACCATGCATCGATTCTTGTGGTGCTTGCTTCCCGCCCTAAATTGGAATAAAGAAAAGCCTGTTTATTATTTTCCAATTGCATATCTCTTCCAATGGTTTGGACGTTTCCTGCATAAATACATGTATTGTATAGTAGGTAAGCCTACATGCTCTTAGCTATATTTAGTCATCTGTTAAATACCTTTGATTATTATTAATAATGAAAGTTAAATACCTACCTACCATCCATTATTCAATATCTCGGAAGCTTCGTATTATCCAAAACGAAACATTTTCGTAATAATAAAAAGTTGAGGAAACACAGGGGAAAGAAGGCGGAAAATGCTTTATTTCAATTCAATTTGCACAAACCGAATTTCCAGTTTTTCTAAGGAACCTCAGATGTTTAGATTGTAGTCAGTGAACTTGGGAGTTGGATAAATGAGTTTGAAAGTTGGGGCCGAGGTAAAACTAAGTTAATCAGTCAAAATTAAATTTACCTTGGGACATTATTAATTTTACAGGCCAACGAGACTGAAATTTATTTGCAGATTAAATCTAGTGGTTCTTTTTATTTCAAAGTAAAATATTGTTCTTTTGAAACACCTTGTTCTGCTATAAAGCTTTAGTATTCTATCAACATGCTTATGTGAAATAAATTACATTAATATTTGCATGTAATTGTAAGTTAAAACTTAAAAGTCCCAAGTATCAACCTACGCACAAGATATTTGAAGTAACCCAAGCAACCTTGAGGGTTCAAAGCACATCCTGTCAGTTTACGAGTATTGCCTAAATAAACACAGAACACGTGTTTGGTCGCCAATGTTAGCAATGTGTCGACCAACAGTGCACCGCACTAGCCCCGCGCACATAAAAAACTATATTTATTGCCCAGAATATTATTCTTTCATCCACTTACGGAACAATTTGAGAGAAACTCTTAAGTCGCTTTACTACCTGCTGAGTTGTAAAGGCAAAGGTTTTTATTACAGTTTTTTAGCCAGGGCTTTCTAAATATTGCTCCGTCTCGACGGTCCTTAGGGACTTAAGATAACCTCGCCACCTATCTTATCCTGAGACGGTCTAAGCTCGAGATAATATTTGAATTTTCATTAATTTTAGATTCCCGAGTCTCTTTTTTCGCTTCGTCGCTTAGCTTATTTGTGAGACATTTGAATGAAATCTGCGCCTCATTTTAAATATTTTATTTTCTTTCTCATCAAGATGTGAGTTATCCGCTGAAATCGTGTTCGAAGTTGGCGAGTTGTGAAACAAAGTTGTACTTTTCCATCTGATATTGCGAACTCGCAGGCGACGAGGGAGAAACATTACAAGGCTTTCAGCGAGTTTGTTGTAGCTTTGTGAAGTTGTTGTGTAAGAATAGGTCGTGCTAAGTTAGCTGCTAACATCTGGTATTGTTCGGATGTCAGCGAGCGTGATGGTTGCGTGACGCGCGAGAGCATCGGCCGCACCTGACCCTGGCTGGACCAATGCCACCATGTATCTGCGGCTGCGGGCACTCGGCCAAGCCCCACACCCTTCCGCATCGTTAGCAAATCATCCTTCGCGGAAAGCACGAAATGCTACTGGATGATATTTCGAATCAGAAAATTTATAAGGGATTCCGGGTACAAAAATAAATATAAAACTAAAACTGCCTTCACAATGGACCTTTATTTATATCGCGGCTATTTCAAGGCGACGCGGAATAATGCGCCATCGAGATAAAAGATGGAAACTCATGGTATTTATAAACAGGATGGTCTGAACGATGTAGTCATGTTAACAATGATGATCATGACTTGGCTATTAAGATCACGGTGACTGGCGGCGGATGGGGTTGTTTATAACATGTGGATATAATTTCTGAAGTTAGACACCTTCGGTGTAATCTTAGGCAGATCAGATTATCAGATATTTAACACGAGAAGATACATATCTTTAGTCTAAGAGTAAATGTACATATGTAGTATGTCTATTCGTTGTTTCTATGTGTATGTGTCTAACTGCGTGTTCTTCTTATGTTGGATTTTGATGTTCGAAATTCCGTCTTTTTTGCTTTGCTCACCCTTGACTGAGCTCAAAACCTTTACGCATGAATAACGGTCAATTTGTGAGCTCATCAGTTTTTTACGACTCAGGTAAAAAAAAAAACACCAAACGAATAACAAATAGTTTCATTTCTCCATTCTGTCATCTAGGACCATTTATTCTGGCATTTATCCACGACTTTCACAAGCGTCCATCAACTTTTATTGTTGTTTGCATAACCGCCCGCCGAGTCTTTGTTGCATTACGTATCTTAACACTCTTTAGTTTTTTTGTTACACTTATTTATTGATTTTAACTTTTGAGATTTTAATTGCCTTAACATTTCCAAATTTAGCAAAAAATTGTCACTTGATGGTCAACGTCCTGTTTGTAATAATAGTAATAATTCATCACTCCCTTTTATAGCCTCAAACCAACAAAATTTATTTGCAAAGCGAGATTTAAGTAATATCAAACATGGAGGTTCAAGGAGTTAGCAGAAAACTGAGCAACAAAGCGCATACACCACGCCAAAGAACCCCACTGTTAGATTGGTAGCATAGTTTTAAAAAGTAGAAAAAACACAATGATATTATATGTACAAGAAAAAACATATCGTACTTGTATATTGATTATGTTCTCGTTAGCATTCGCGTCAACTCGAGACGATTCTGGCTATCAACGCTGCGTTAGCCCTATCTTATCTCCGTTTATCTATTTCCATAGAGTAGTGTCGATGCACTTGCAGTTTCGGTCGGTGCAGTCCACGTGCGAGGTCATCGACCCATCCTATGCCAATGCCAGCTCCCGGTGCCAATAGCTGCTAATTGTGGGATAGAAATAGGACATTAGATGCACAACGCATATACTTAGGTACGGCTCAATGGCATGGTATTACCACAGGTATTACGGAACTATCGATGTTAATTTAGATGTGTTTAAATAAATAAATATTCCGGGACATTGCACACAGCGCCATCTAGCTCCACACTAAGCAAACGCTTGTGTCGTGGGTACTAGATGACGGATATAATACTTATATACTTATTTACTTTGTTTGGTCTAGTTATTTGGATAGGTTACTTGAATTGCTAAATCACAGTACTTATTGCAAATGCCTAGTCCTAAATCCCCATCCCAACTCTTTGAGTCATAATTCCTTTTTACCAAGGGTCGCGTCGCGTGACACACCGTAGAATTAATTTCTTGGGTGAGATCTGTCGGGCAAATAAATCGTGTTGGCACTCAGGACTTCCACAGGCACGGTTGTAAGGTTGTAGGTCTATTATTATTTTTAGCCCACAAGTAAGTATCAGTGTTAATTATTCAACCGGAAACTACATCCGTTTACGAAGCAATAGCGATCTTATAATAAAACAAATCAATTTATCGTTCTATATTAATTGATATTGGCAGCTATTACACATTAAAATGATTCATAAATCGAATCGTTGGCAATGAAAACCTCATCTCCACGTTAAAGTTTATTAGTAACTGCCTAGGTCGCGCGTGAATAGTAAAATTCCGCCATTGTTTTTGGATATCAGCCAGTTCTGGTAATCAATCAAAATAAATCGCCTTGGACTTGACTTTGTTCAAAGACGCTGGGCCTGCCCTCGTTGCCAGGTCCTTTCAACCTGCCACTTCCATTACACGTGGACACACCAACTGACACAGAAATCCACTTAATTGACGTTAACTAATTCCTGACGAGAGACTCTTACGTAAATCTCGTACTAAATCGGCTTGTATCTCGATCTTCACCGAAAGTATCTAACATTGTATTATACCAGACACACGTTACACCTACCTATTTCATTGTCGTTCTAGTCTAGACTACACACGTTTGTTCAGCTAAATAGAGAAGGGTCAGAATGACTCACTCAAGATCAGATACCAAGAATTCTATTCGGAATCAACTTTAACCTATAATTTTTGTATCATTACATCTAATGTAGCCATTCAAGGCGAGCCTAACTGGTCGAATGAACATGACTGCTAACGACCGCCTTATAAACATAATAACATAAATGTGCTGTTATTACGGGGTCATTGGAGATTGTGTTAACTAAACGTTTTTAATAGTTTTGGTATTATTTTATTATCCGAGTGTGATAAAGCTGCGGTCCATATGTGCGAGTGTTCCCACGGCTCCCCCGCCTCCCCTCTGTGCCATGTGTTATCGCCCAGTGTTACATGGTCTATCTTGTGTGGAGCTCTAGGATGATGTAAGTCTAGTGACATGGGTCTCGGTAAGTTGGTGCAGTTTTTACCTCCCGCGTTTGGTGTCGCATGTTCACGCCAATGGTTTCAGGAGACGGAGACCGACGACGATAATTGATCGAGCGGAGGATAATTGACTAATGAAATAGTAACGGAGTGCTGGCCTAATGCGCATTGTCGCCTCTTATTGTCAGTGATGACAGCACTTGTCTTATACAACCTCGACTTTACAAAAAGTAGGTCGCAGGAGCCTAATGGGACCTGCTGAAGGATCATATCTGTTTGTAGATAAGTTTATGTAAGAAGCAAGTGACGAAAGTTATAAATTGAAATTTGATGGTAAATTTCGTCAACCACTTGCTTGATTTCGATGGATTTCTAAATCCAGTACTTATGTATCAAGTAAATATTATTCTTATACAGGACGAGATGAAATGTCTTATAACCTTTCGAGATATATGTTAAGTATCGAAAAAGAAATCAGTTTTCTTCGGCTTCATCTAAACTTACAGCTATGATCCACGCAGGATACAACAAAAAACTTAAGAAAGGACATTTGCCTAAAATAACAGCACTTGCAAAAAATCTGCAACATGAGACAATAGCAAGCCATGCGTGCTTCCCCCTAGGCTCTAGATTTTCAGATAGCAGCGGGAGGCTTTATAATCAATCTTTACTTTTATGGCTTCCTGGTCAGATTCATGCATCTGCTCTCTGTAATTATTACTTACCTAGTACCTATAACTTATTAATCACTTTGTGAGTACATAGTAATTACTCGGGTACAAAAGTATAGTCATTTAAATTTACTTACTTACCTCTTAAAGATTTTTAATTTTTTCAAAGACTAAAAATATTTGTTAACATAATATTTACATCTTTTTGTAAAAAAGTTGAGTCACCATAACCTAAAAAGTTTATATCTAGATTTCATAAAAAGTCTGCTTTGAACAAACCATCGTAGCAGATTTTGCGAATGAGTAATTCCACAACGTGCTGAGTCTGTATACAAATTGATATTTCACACTTCCGTTTAACTCTGTCCATCTGTGTACCGTATGGGGAACTTTTTTCAAATTTTAGCCACTACCCGTGCATTGTACTAAATGCACCTGACTGAAAGAACCTCCCATTACATAACTCACGTTATTCAATCCAGCGCCAGTTCTATTCAAACACAGGCGATGGCAAAAAACCCGTCAAACGTAGGTCGGCCATTGTTTGTGGCTTAGAAGATGTAGAGCTCTGGAAGTGATTCAAAGTTGCATCCCTAGATTTGTGGTAAATGTCGCTTCTAAATGAATTTATTTGCAAATGTAATGTAATTGTAAAATTGCGACCCACGAAGCAATTTTTTTTTTTTTACTTAAAATATGTACCTATGCTTACTTAGACATTTAGAGTGAGTACATATGCTAGTTTACTTTACGTGTTTCAGTCTATTGTTAGGAGTATAAGCATTTATCTGTTTATTCTTTGTTGAATTTTAAGCTCAAATGTCTCCATTATATAGGTAAGAGAAATGAATATGTAGAGAAATAAAGAATACGAGAACACTACACCCAAGCCTATGGCAACTTCTCGTTAAAATAATGTATAGGTAAAGTAGAGAAGCGATAAAACGCAATCTACTATCACATTTCATTTTTTATTTATCTGTTTAAATTTTACCCATACATATGTATATTGATACTTCACTTTTTCATCTCGCCTAAGCAAAGCTCTCTATTTCCCCTGTCACATCTAGGTAGTTCTATAGGCAGATATGTGGTTCCATGCCGTACACATGTGCAGTGGAGTGTGACACCTGACCTAACCCAACACTGCACTTGTCTCCCGGGGAGACAAATAGAGGTGGGACTGACGACGGAATGGGATTTGTGTGTTTTTTTTAAGTTTCTTAAAAGCGGATGAATATTAAATAAATAAATACAATTATATAATTGACTGATAGAGTAAGCTAAATAAATAACTACACTATTAATACACTTTCAGTTTAGATCAGATTAGAGAAGTTCAATATACTTATTTACTTTGAAATTAGTAAAATGTGGTTGTACTGAGATCGAAACCACGTCAATACGCTTATCCATATCTACCATACGAGGAAGATTATTGTCAAATTTAATATCAGCTACAATTTTGTTGATTGGAAAAACTCAACAGCCCAAAACCATTACAGCAACAAGATATTATATCGATAACTTACAACTCAACTCTAAAAATCTCTCATTTTAAAGTAACTGGGGTTGAGGGTGCTACAAAAAATACGGGTTCGTACGGATTGTGACAGCGGAATAATTTTTAAAAACCCATTTCAAAACGGCTTTGTGGAGTTGTGTATTGAATTTCACACTTTTAACGTTACTTAACGACTTACAGATTCCAAAAATATGTTGGCGATGAATTATTATTTATGTTATGTACGAAAACAAACGACTAGATGTAGTATTATTTATTGTTTTTGAAACACATGGCGTGCAGTTTATTATGCGTAATTTGATTCACATGTTTCGCAAAACGACTCATAAGTTTAAAAAAGTTAGTTCTTGTGTTGATAGTGATTTTTTTTAAATTGCTCTCATATTCGTGTTTTGGTACTTACTATGAATAGTCGAGACTCAAAACTCCCGACGAAAAAAAACATGACGTAAACAAAACACTCCAAAAAAGAGATATGTCAGTGAAGTAGTTAAATCTTATCTGAAGGTCTCTAACTCGTATAGCAGGCTGAAAAAAAATCAGTCTCTTAAGTAAGTAAATATATATTTATTTCTTCAAAGCTACAGTCAGATAAAGTGGTTCACTCGACCCTCGATCTCGAGTACTTTCCTTACCTCCATCAAAATGGCTAATTCGCGATGATTTATGATTGAGAGCGGTAACCGAAAGATTTTCGACTTCACAAAAGCAGGCTTTGTAGAAAACTGGAGTAAATCCGAGGGATTTTTTTGATTGCCACCGTACATGGTCGGTTTACTCGCAAAATTTAACGAGCCATGTAAATTGGCAGTATTCGCTCGGATTTTTTGCCAAGAAAAACATTTTATTGCACGGCAACTGCGAACAAAGAAAAGTATTTCCAATGACTGTTTTCCCTCGACCACTCTTATTTTAGCCGGTTGCATTTAGAACATTTTTGAGCTGCACGCAAAAATGTTTATTAAAAGATTCTATTTTAAAAGATGATTTAATTTTCAATTACTTTTGGCATTTAGCGTCGCCATTTAAATATGTATTTACCTTAACGTGTTTAGTTTAATTGGATCTGTTATCTGAGAAAAAAAGAAAAGTTTGATACAGTGCTTATCTGTGATTTAATGCGATTAATAGGTCTGGGAACCAATTAAATATATTCTTTATTTATAAAACAAGTTATTTAAAATTAATTGACGCAAGTAGGTATTTGTTTTATTTGGATTTGAGTTTGTTTTCTTGTGTATTTTCACAAAAAAAAAAGAATTTATCGATATATTTTTTAAACTCTGCAAGTTGATTTTCAATACCCATTCATCTTTCATATAATATTTGCTATTACAAATAATTCAATGAAACTTAAAGTTGCAACATAAAGCTTAGACCAAACATAAAAGTTGCTGTATCACCCAACGCAAATCTATTTCGGTATGTTTACTTTGCAAACTTCGCTTGTAATGTAAATCTTTTTACGTGCAGTATCTATATTAAACACAAACTATGTTAACTGTATTTTGTACATACCTACATATATGTATCTTATGTATATTTTTTGTCGTAATGTTGAAAGCTTCTCGTAAGTATACAAAGACAATATTCATTGTTTTATCACAACTTAAGATTCAAGATTAGAACTTTGAAAAATATATTAAATTGTTATGATTTACGTATGAACATCTACATCTGATAACAACATAGGTATGTATATTATATAGATATAAAGATAACAAAGCCTTTGTTTCGGTTCCAAGAAGCGACGTCGTAGACAAGTTTGAATTTGAAATGAGCATTTTCGTTATTTTATGGTAAAGCATTCAATACCATAAAATAACAAAAATGCTTGCGGAAATTAAACCACATCCTTCTGCCATTCATAATAATAATAACCTGCATAACCTGTACCATGACACATCTTAAAATTAACATATTGCTAACATCGATGCACAAGTATGTATGTACATTCTGCCTACATTGAAGCTCATAGCTGTTTTATTTAAATTTTTTGCGATTTCTTCATTATCGCTGGTCGAGACATGAGCCTCTGCAGAACAATTTTGCTAACTGATTCTAATTGTGAATTGTATTATGTGATATCAATTTAGTATGGGAACTTTCATCATTCACTGTAGTATGTGAATTGGAATTACCTTTTTATTGAGAAGTTTTCAGTCACGATCCTTAGAAATAAAGAATAGTTACCACTCAAGGAAATTTCAAAAATGTAGTTGACTTTCTCTCTTTTTTCTGAGAAAACGATTAATTCCAACCAATTCTGTTCAGACCAACTACAAAATTCTGAAATGTTTCTTAACAGCAGCAACATGCAGGGATGTAAACATGCAGAGATGACGTAGTACGATTTCCAAGAGGTGTACAATGCACTTTTATAGTATGCCAGCCGCGTGAGCTTACTGCAATAGGGATGTTACACTATACCTACTGTTTATCGATATCGATATACATTGTCTAAGCCTTTTAGATTAGTTGGTAGTGAGTCTGCAATCTAGTAGGGGTTGCGAATTTGATTCCCGAATAAGACGTAATTATGAATGTTTAATTCGTAATTATTTATGTGAAGTCTGGTCGTTTCCGTGTATCTAGATTTCATAACACGCAAACGCAAACTAAACATTTAAACAAGTATTACATACCTACTGTACAATTAACGATTTGTCTAATTATCTACATTATCTATACTAATATTATAAAGCTGAAGAATTTGTTTGTTTGTTTGTTTGTTTGAACGCGCTAATCTCAGGAACTACTGGTCCGAATTGAAAAATTATTTTTGTGTTGAAGAGAACATTTAGCGAGGAAGGCTTTAGGCTATAAAACATTGCACTGCAACTAATAGAAGCGAAGAAACAATGGAAAATGTGGAAAAAACGGGGAAAATTAGTCATCTTTGAGGGCTTCCGTTGCGAGCGCTGCGAAAACGATTCAAGTCGTGGGTAACAGATATTTATAAATTTGAAGAGGTTGCACCAAATAAATATGATGCCTAAAATAAACTATTTCGCGCGGACGAAGTCGCGAGCGCAGCTAGTCTTTTATATTAATCAGACAAGATGAGTGTTATAACAACACATTTCTGTAAAACCTTGCCTGTAATTTTGCAATAATCATTAGACGTTTATAATTGTGGCATTTTAATTGCAAAGTGGCAGTAAGTATTGCGTTAAATATATTCCGTAAAATTGTAATTAATTAATAAAGTGTACCTGTTTCTAAGACAAGCAAGGAATCCTAATTTACGATACAGACATCAAGTATACTATCTCATGCTTTAAACCGTTAGGTACTTATTAATAAGAAATCATAGTTCGTGGAATAGCTTTTAAATTAATATAGGAATGCCATTGGAATATTTATGAAGATGAACAGAATATTGAATAGTTAGCAAAGAGGTAGAGTATTTAAATATACATTGCATATAGGTACATCAATTATTATATTTTGTTATGTCCTGAATCCATCTGTTTTATTCCGAGTTCCGAGTTCTGCTTTTTTCGAGACATATCTGGACAAAAAAAATGTACTCCCATAAAATCTAACTAATTCTAACATAATTCTAAACTATCAGTAAATAATTTTGCCTTTGAAGATATGTGTAGTTGTTACCTACAAGAAGTGCTCAAAGATTGAAATTCACAAAAAATACAAAATAACTTCGAAAACAGCACATTAATCAACAGGCGTCCATTGCAAGTAAATTACCCACTTGGCAGAGCAAAGCGACGAATATTAACGATCGCATAAAAATCTATCGATAAAAACGTCTCATAAAGCAAGCTGTAAGCACCACTCTGTCGGCCGCAGCTCGCGAGTCTGGTCACGCGCTTCCCCAAAGGCGTCCCGTCGCATTGTCCTCGCCAGACGTTACAGAATATCCAACAAACAACTTTCAAAGCTTTTAAAATAAACGTTTTAAATATTAACGACACAGCGTAATTAAAATGCGGCGGTATGTCGGCTACCCAAGGAGCTATTGTGTCTTGCCACGGTCCCTGCCGTGAAGAAACTAAAGAATTAAAAACCTAACATTCGGCATTTTGACCACGTGTGAAGGATTGAAATTAAGTCTTGTTGGCATTTTTTGGTAGCGCATCGAAAGTAATTTAGGGCTTACTGACTTATAGATAGACGTACTGAATAATTTATGTGATGGAGTCACCCACTCGTTCACAAACACATATCCTATCTGTTGAATATGTATACGTACGTAGAATAGAAGTTCTATCTATTGCATTCTTCCCGGAAAGAAGTTTAGCCGATCATAGCTAAAAACACAAATTTATTGATGGTACAGGAACGTGTATTTGTATGTAATTATGTATGTTATGAATGACAAGAGAGAGGCCTATACACAGCAGTGGGACAAAACTGGCTGTGGATGATGATGATGTTATTTATGTGGACACTTTTGATAGTTATGCATTTTTCATAGCACGAATAAAAACAACAAACCGCCACAACAATATACCACGCAGTGCCTCCATTTTTCACTTCGGTAAATTAATTTAAGATTCTATCTGTTCGCTGTGATTCATTTTTCACTGTCTCTTTGCGGATCCACCTTAACTTATTTTTTCTTTGTTAGGGATGGAAGTAAATTAATCCCTCCATGATTCACCTGAAGATCCTGCTGGCATTTAAAACCTATTTAAAGAGGTAATAAAGTTACGTATCGTATTTGACAATCATCTGCCTCAATTCTAAATTATCATATCAAATGCCAAGGTGATTGTATGAATACAATGGACGTGTTGTGAAGCGCCCGGAGCTCGGCTGACTCAGCTATTCGCGCGCGATTACCAAAGTAAGGCATTGTCGGCGCGGTCATTCGAAAGATTTATCGAAAAGTGTTCTCGTAAGCTATCTAGACGCTTACGTGGGTCGGATGGTACGTTTAACTATGAGTTAATCAATAGCGCAATACTTGTTTTAGTTTTATTTTCACTACATACAACAACAACACATACATTATGACGTCACGAAGCAGCGAAAAGTGAGGTGGTAATGAGTAGGAAATAATAAGATATGTTAATATTCAGGAAGATTAGATCGGCCTTGCTGCCGGCCGGATGAGGAAGAGACCTATACTTGTACTTATATGGCTACTGATATGTCTAGTCTAGTATAGATCGTATGTCTGGTCTAGATTCTGTTAAAACCTATGTCAGGAAGCGATATTTTATTCGTTATGTAGGTGTTGGTACCTACGTAGAATCAAATAAGTAAGTGTTTAATAATTTATAATATACATAATTTGAAATAAGTATGTACATATATAGAGGTTCGAGTTTCAGCAAACTAAAGTAAGTGAACTAGAAATTCTCGTTAATTTTCTTTGTAAATTGATCAGCAACAAAACTATTTTTGGTGTTTAAAAGTAAAGTCGAAACAAAGAAATCTGAAAATAATGATTCTTGTAGGCCATCTTTATAGTCTTGTCGACATAATAATAACGAGCTGTGTTTCACGATGGTTCCAGACACAAATTATTGCTGTCATTAAAATTTCAGCGCGTATTATTTGTGAAATGTTCCTTGTTTTGATGTAGGACAATGTTGCCAAGATCTTTGTAAGGTGCGAGGGAAATATGGAAGATGTTTTCTTTGTATAAGTTTTTAGGGCAATGTTTCTGTTTTTAGCAAAGAAAGATTCGACTTGACAGTTTGTAACATTTAAGCACAACGTAATGAATATTTGTTCTGAATATTAAAATATATATCAACTTTCGTAACAGTTTACTTCAATATACATATGTATTCACCAATACAACATATTATATGTCGCATTCAAGCCACTTTAAAAACTTATTCATTGATTTAAATTAAATTGTTTTCTTAATTGAGTTGATTGTATACTTGATTTAAATGAAAAAATATCGAAAACTAAGAAGAACTAGTTTGAAATTAGCTATTCATTCATGAACTAAGTTCACCTATCAAATGTTGATTGCTTATTCATATAGAATAATCTAGAAACATTTTTTGTGTACATATATGTAGTACTAACAAAAAACCTAAAGGTGTTGGCTAGGAACACCTACATTTTTGTACTTACCTACATATTATGTATCTTTGTTTAGCTCAGCCCAAGGCAATGTGGAGTTAGTCTTTTTGCCCCATTTGTGGTTTGCTGAAATTGCTAGTAAGCTTATTTTTGTATAACCTTTGGGGCATCTCCTGTCTGAATCAAGCGAGATGTATGGTCTGTTGTATGGTGCCCTAATTTTGTTATTCGTTTAGGATGTAATTATATTCAAATTGTTTAAAAAAATATATTGTCGAAACGAACCTGCACAAGTGCACATATCCCTGTATTTTCCCATTGTATTTAACTAATTTTAACTCTTTACATTTTTCAACATGTATCAAAATGCGTGTGGTATCAAATAAACGAAGAAATATTTCAGTATAAGAGAGAAAAGGTAGGTACCTAGTGCCTGCGAGATCTTTTTGCTCGTATTTTGTCCTTGTCCCCAAATATTCTTACCGAATAACAATGTGTGAAAAGCGCATATTTTGTTGTCGTTCTTTATATCACGGAGTAAACAATACAAAGAGCAAAAAGAAGAATTCTCGCGATGTTATTCAAAGTAGGGGAGGGTGCTCTAAAAACTGGTCTCACCACTTGCGGTACTCCTTTGAAGCCTCCGAGCTCGCTCGAAAGCGCGACTTCCATTTGCTTAATCAGTTTGCAACTTTTTTATTGTGCCTCTACCACACATATGTACGTAAAAACTGGGAGTTATTTCTACAGATTATCTAGTTATTGCGCCAGGACTGTGAGGAGAAGCTTTTTAATTTTAGTTCTCTGTTATTCGAATAGTATGAAGTTTTATAATTAATAAATAAATAAATAAATATTCCAGGACATTGCACACATCGCCATCTAGCCCCACACTAAGCTAACGCTTGTGTCGTGGGAACTAGATAACGGATATAATACTTATATACTTTTTTTTTGTAAATACATATTTATTATACGTACAAACGACCAGACTCAACACAAGTAATTATAAATTTTAAAATTCATAAATACTTGTGTCAGGCGGGAATCGAACCCCCAACCCCTAGATTAGAAGGCAGAGCCACTACCAACTAAGCTAACAGGCCAGTCGTAATTAATTCTTTCAGTTTGCTATGCATATTAAGTATGATATTTTACTAGAATTACTTGTATCACATAAATTACGTATTCGCTATCACAACTAATCACAAGTAAACGGGCTTAGAGTGAAGTAGTATTAGTTCGCGGAATTTAATAATTATCTGCTAAGTTACAGACAACCAATAAAGTGGTCGTTATTTCAAGCAACAGTGGCAACCCACATTACACAAAGACAGTTTGTTCAGTTCTCCTGAAATGAGAACATTATCTGTCTGAATTTGCGAACCAGATAGACCATGTCGTGTGTAAATCAACCAGTCAACCACTAAATCAGGCTAGTTTATATTGAATTATTTGGGTTTCACACTAACTTGCGCTAGGAAACATTTTAACGCGAACTCAATTTAGACTTTTGGAGCACACGTAAATTACTTCAAGTGTTACCTTGGTAACATTCTTGCCTATTACGACACGCTGAGCATTTCCATACATCTTCCGAAATGAGCACCTACTTACCTGCTAAGTTGTAGGCAAGTAAACAAGCCAACGTAGCATTTATTATGCAAAGGTTTGCCTCCACTTAAAGCGGAGCTGGTGGAAGGCGGATCAACTCGATCCGGGCATTAGAGCGATCGTAATCGCTCCACCAGAACCACCATTTGCTACGAAGGTGAACGGCTAGCCGACGTCGTCTATTTAAACCCATTCCGAGGCATATTTTCAAGCGAAATCCGTGACATTATCAGATCGACACAAATAGCTGAAGCGTGCCAAATTTTCGCAAGAAACAAAGCGACGCCTGTCTCGAGATCCTTCGAAGTTAATTGGTGCTGCGACCGAGATATCCCAAACGACGCAATATTGAACAAAGCTTCGCAAGAGCGTGCTTCTGATCTTTATTAATATTTAAGATGACAGGGTTAGTGTTGATGAACAGCGCTTATTTCAAAGGCTTTGGAGCCAACCAAAGGCCACCACTTCAATTGAATTTATTTAGAGTAAATAAACCTCTTAATGAACTCTTGCCGTTGTAATGTATGTGGCAGGGGTCAGGATCGTTACATACAAATGCAATGTCAAAGATCTCTTCGTTTCTGAGTATTGATTGTATGCTAAAATAATTAGTGATTCACTCTCATTGACCGGGCGCAGTCTTAAACCGATCGAACTGTCAGACCCTCAATGACGTGGTCATTTATTTTATCAATTAGTACGGCTGTATTATTCTCGTTGTAAGAGTGCGTTTGCACAGAAACAGTCGGCATACAGGCTGGTATCTCGCGTCGGTTGACACAAAGGGGCCTTGTTCGTGAACCGGCGAAGGCCAACGGGCCCGAGTCTCTTACAGTCTACAGTACATGCGTTAGCAATGCTCCCCGCACTCGCATATCCAAGTTCATGGCTACTTTTATTTTTAAATGAGATAAACTCCGAACGGGAAGGTCAAGGACTTTATTTTTGGCGGATGCGGCTCTCTGTTGTTGCCAACGACCCGCTTTCAGTGCGCCGTGTTTATCTTTCTCCGCTCGATGTGCTCCGCGGTGGTATTAATGGATTCACGTAGTAAACATAGTATCTGTGTTTACAATAACGTCATTCATGCACGGAGGAAGATAGCTCGACTTGTTGAAATTCATAACAAGCCTAAGAGACTTATACACTTCCATGTTATTGAGCCGATAGACTGCTTACTTATCTTGGCCTGAATGGACACGCTGTGTGGATCGAATGGATATCGGGTTACTAGTAGATACCTAATACAAAATTGCCTTATCATCGAAACCTGTTCCCGCTAAAGTCCATACGTGTCTAAATGATTAACAACAGTAATTGGACATCCTTGTCTGTACTTGAATCGTGCGCCGTATTTATCTTTGGCATTTTCCTATGGCGGTGAGACAGTATGTAGGTAGGCAATGTAGTTTTTTGATCGCATAAGGTATTCACTGTAGCGTACGAATTAGCATTTCGTTCGCGATTCGCCGGCGGCGAGCGCTGTCCTTGGAATAAGGATGTGGCAAATGGGTGTCTTATCTGACCGTTTGAGCTGCCACTATAGCCCCATGTAATAGACTCCAGAAGTACTTCTCAGAAACACGATTTGCATGATTTCGGGCTTGTCAATTGCCGCAATAGGCCTATTGTTGTCAAACAAAATATTCTGCTCATGATTAGGCATTGTTTAGCCGAGGAGCTCCGAGCGCATGCTAATATTCTAATGGAGTCTGACACACATGTAAATTATCCAAACTTATGTCTCTATGAAGCAAAGTCCAGAGTGATTTCATACGAGCAGCTAGCGACCACATTGCACAAGTTGTAACACATTCGCAGAGCTGTAATCACGGTGTCAGTTCGAAGCAAATCATTGATATTATGATATCCTGCTAAATACACCAGTAATTTCATATGAGTAGGTATAATTTACTGAGTCGGCTGTTAAAATAGCTGGCACGAGGTCTGCCGGTGGCCTGAGAGCTGTAATAGCGAAATTGTTAAACAACAGATTAAGTTTCTTCGTGAGTGTGCATACCGACGTTGTTTTCAAAGTCGGTTCTTGGAATTTCTGAAATGTCTTGTGCAAGAAGCGTATTAAGGCGAGTCACCAGTGAAAAAGCGGAAAAAACGTTTTAATATATCAAATTTTTTAGGTATTTACTCCTTAATATCGGTCTTGCAAAAAATATACAATATAATTAAGGATATTGTCTGAGGAATGTGCTAATTTGTTACACGATAGGGTATATTTTACTCGATCATAAAAAAATCCAAAGACAGCTTAATGTAAAAGTCTAAATCGAATATCTTATTAATAAAATTTCTGACTTTACACATCATTTTTATATAGAAATGTTTCTCTTTAAATACTACAGAGAACCTGCTAAAATTTGGGTTTCAACTAAAGTCCTATAATTTTGAGTTAATTATTAATCCCAAAACTTGAATATTTCCCAGCAGTTTGACAAGACGCCGCGCCGCCCGCTACCCCGTCAGTCGCAATCGGGCGCTTGCCAACGTTAGACCTGTGCCAAATTTTCTCCGCCCGTTCTTACATTCTTGCCACAGTGTAATAATTGAAAATGGCTAATAAAAAAAATAAAGTTAGGATGAAATCAGTGTTAATATCTAAAAGAAGGGCAGGGAAAGAGAACTATAAGAAACGGTATGTAAATTACTCCCTTTTATAGTAAAATTATAAAGTTTACTCTTTTTTTTTAAAGTAAAATTACTAAGCACGCAACAATATTTCTAAAAGTGGTCCAATATTTTTATTCTTTATGTTTCTCCTCAGGTATATGAGAATTTTCTATAATTTTAGTTGATTTCGTAAATTTTCGTCATTACTTGCCACAGACTAAATTATATCAGTATGACCAAAAGTATGTACCTATGTACGAGTACTCTATAATTAATTAATTTAGGTCGAAAAAGCAGTCTCGAGTATCTAATACTACCAGTCCATTAGTAGAATTGCAACCTGTGAATTTCAATACTTCAACGACAGATGGGTAAGTGGATCATGTACTAAACAATAATACCATAAAATAGGCCGATCTATCTATTTTTTATATTATTTACAATTGACTATAAACTCTACAGCTGATAAAGAATGACTTGCAGAATGTGATGATAAATTATCTCAAAATAATATCAATAATGAGTGAGTATAATATTATAACATCATTAGTTGGTCACATAATACACAAAACAGAACCAAGCTGAATTTATACAATCATAAACGTAATAATTATGGTAATTTATATGTGTTGTTATTTGTTGTTACGACTGTATGTGTTCGAAATAAATAAAATAATTGTGGCAACAGAAATACATCTTCTAAAAAAAACTGTCTAACTATCACGGTTTATAAGATACAGCCTGGTGACATACGGACGGACAGACAGACAGACAGACAGCGAAGTCTTAGTAATAGTGTCCCGTTTTTTACCCTTTGGGTACGGAACCCTAAAAACAGATCCAAGCAGAATATCCAAACAGAATGTATACGATAATAAACGTAATAAATGTGGTGATATTTTTTTTGCATGTTATCTAAGCAGCGAATATACAAAGTCACGGCAATTTTATTAATATAACCTATGTATTTTTTTTCAAACAACAAACACGACTTTGTTTTATATATCTATAAATATAAGTAATAAATTATACTTAGCTTATTTAAAACTGACAAAAATAACATTTTACATTAATAGAAGTTGATCATAGTATAACAGCTGAAATATTTATACTGTGGCGTAGTGCTAACGTTACGAGAAATGGACAGCGCGCGGAGTGAGACGCGCGGGCGGGCCCCCACACCTCACCTCCTAAAATCGTAGTTCGCGCGAAAATGCCTCGCCTTAATGCAATTTGGTTTTAAAATTTCAAATTCGTGAAGTGAGGAATGTCAGTTCTTGGATTTGTATTCGATCATCGAGCGGTGTTTCCTGCTCTGATTTGTAACACGTGACATCATCTCTGATGCACCAGAAACAAACTTCTTCATACACGACCCTCTACCAAACGCTACTTAGAATTTTCAGGGAAATATTTCGAGTCTACTATGGACTCACCAAACAAAAAATCTAACTTCCGAGATCTAGCTCCATTGCGGTACAGAGAAAACTACCATCGACCACAAAGTCAGTTGTATGAGTCGCTCCAGGCGACTTGGCGCTCAGTTGCATGACTGGACTGCATGTGTAAAAGAGGTACGAATTATAATTACTTTTATTAAATTACGATCCATTTCTTGAAAGTCCGCTGCGTCATCCAGGTACGAGTATTCTCGTCTGCCATTGCTGTGACGTCATCGAATCGTTATAAATAATCTATACTAATATTATAAAGCTGAAGAGTTTGTTTGTTTGTTTGTTTGAACGCGCTAATCTCAGGAACTACTGGCCCGAATTGAAAAATTCTTTTTGTGTTGGATAGACCATTTATCGAGGAAGGCTTTAGAATATATAACATCACGCTGCAACTACTAGGAGCGAAGAAACACTAGGAAATGTGGAAAAAACGGGGCAAATTATTCATCTTTGAAGGCTTCCGTTGCGTGCGCTGCGAAAACGGTTCAAGATATCAAAAAAACGTGTATGAAAGAATTATTTCTCTTGAAAAGATCTAACAAAATGTCCCAAACAGTACATGTCTATCTTTTAAGATTAACTCACTAGAACTGTTTATATGGTAATAACTACTCCAAGCGGACAAAGTCGCGCGCACCAGCTAGTCTTAAATAATGCTACGTGTTGCGTTTTTGCACTGTCCTTCATTTATCAACACTCATTCCGATACGAACGCGGATGACGCTTTATAAAGAAAATCGTTTATAAAAAGGTTCGTTGACTCGTAATTTGCGCCACAACTGCGACGCGGCCGACAATTTACGAGAATATCTGATAAATACGAGGACACAGATGCAGTTTGGATGATGCGAAATATGACGTAGTTTTTCGGTTGAGTTTTTATTTCTGTTTTGGATGGATAAAAAAGGTAATTGCGACGTACTACTGATGATTCGATGGATGATTAATGAATTCGTTTAGTCACTTCAATAAGAATATTTTATGGAACAGATACATGCAATACATTTTTGCACCATTGTTTGTATGAAACAAATACTACTTAATTGACTCACAGGGCCACAAACATAATTGCGTATTTGTTTGTAGTTCAAAGATTTACAATCTACAGCCGGTATGCAAAACTACGATGCGTAATTCAGTAAAAGCTTAAAAAATTTACCTGGATACTAATAAATATAATTAAAAGTCTTAGTATATCAAAAATAGTTATAAAAATCAATTGACCTTATTCTTTTGTGTTTCATCTTTTTCTGTCTTTCTCTCATCAGTCTTCTCATCTCCGTGTACGTCATTTAGTGGATTTTAACTTCGGCCGTTTCATTTTTAAATCTCGTAAACTGCTATCCTTGGAGCTTATAACAATGCAATAAAGTAATTCATGCATTTTACAGCTATAACATCGCAGGTAGGTGCTAAACTTGGCAAAAACATTATAAAATTTAAATTTTATGTATTTACGGCGTTTTAATTACAGGGACTTTGTTATTCTCAGTAGAGCAAATAATATGTACATACTTGTTTGAGCACAACAATGGCTTTGAAACGATCCTAAACATTAAATAAGCGTAATTCGCTACGGTCGGTGTGGGTTGATCCGGGATACAATTTTATATTAAGTCCAGGATTGAATCTATCTTAGTCCCAAATTTCTTACAAATCAGTTCAGCAGGTTGAGAACTTTGTGATTGAAAAGGGAAACCAACTTACACACAAATACTTAGCCTCTATGATTGATTGGATCATTCTGATATGAAACTCTCGATTTCACAACAAACATGTCTCTTTTGATTTTTATGTTTAGCTTGTGGGTGCTCGCGGCTTCGCTCGCATAAAGAAGTAAAGCTTGCATCTCCTATTTCACCCCTTTAAAAGTGGCATTTCTAAAATCCTTCCTTAGCCTACGATATAACATTTATCGGCATGCCAAATTTCAGCTCGATCCATCCAGTCGTTTGAGCTGTGCGTTGATTGATCACTATGTCAGACCGACAGTTCCTTTGAGTTTTATATATTCAGATTAATTTCTTCCCTTTTTTATATTGCTTTAAATAAACTTATGTGAATAACATAACCATAATAAATACGATAATATTCAATTTAAATACTTATCTTTTATTTCCCGATCATCATTCATTTTGATCACTTCCACCTTCTCCATAACTCGATCCCGTCCAATCCACGAAGCGATATATCTCGTAAGTTGTCATGAGCACGGAACGTCGTAATATGACCGTGGTAGTCAGGAAGCTGCTACTTCCGAGCGGAAGGCGAGTCGACGAGACCACTTCCGGCTTCCACATGCCTTGAACTGCTGAGATGACCGAATAAATAGACTATTTGTATTTTATTTTATACTAGCAGCGTAGTGGTTTTCTGTAGTAATCCATTATAAAAAGTAAATTATGTGTTAATCTAACTCAATATAAATTTTCATCGAAATCGGTTCAGCGATTGTAGAGCGAACTAGTCGGTAACACGAATCCACACACAAACTTTTGCATTTATAATATTCAGTAGCTGCTGTTGCGTGCTGTTTTGGTTTGGACTATAAAGTAGACTATATACTAATACTATATATATACTATAGTATAATGTCAATCTTGCTCGTAAGCCCTAGTTAATCATAAAAAAAACACAATAATCCATCGCTTAATTCAGACAGACCAACAAACCAACAAACCTTTGCTTTTATTACCTATATAATAGTATGATAACTACTTAAGTATGAGCAAGCCGTAGACATAAATTTGTGTCAGTAAAGCATGCTGATTTTATTTTAGAAGTGGTTTGAGCAGGAAATTGCTTAGCCTTATAAGGTATCATACATTGTCCTAAGTTTTATTGTTTGAGACAGAACTAATTTTACAAAAAACACTACGTATAGAATTACCAGGACTTATCTGTAAATCTCTACCGGGGACGTAAAATACTAGCTCAAGCCGATATTAATCCTTGGATACTTATCTGAATAGTCAGAATTTGCAATTGCGGCTATTTGAGCAAGAATTTATCGCCAAGTCGCCGTCAACTTTTCTGGTAAGACGAGTGAAATATAAGGCAGGGCTAGTTTCAAGGAAAAATAACGTCCGATGCAAATAGTTTGGTAACTAACTGGCTGTTATTAGGTGTCCACTAAAGAACCTGAGCTTTTACGAAGTGAGCTGTTCTTCTATTCGTTTTGAGAATGTTTGGCTCCTTGTCTAAACCATGCTTGGCTCATATCTACTCAATTCTGTTCTTTCTGCGCCCGACAAGCAATGTAATGAGTCTTTGGTGGTATGGTAGGTCTATAAATGTCCTGGGTAGTGGTTTGTAAGTTGCGTGGGCCTGCAGAACGGGTGAGACCGGTCCCCAGATGTTGGCTCCGTACTTAACAGGGCTGGATTCTGCAATAATGTGTTGTGATCAAGTTGATTCGTAGCCATCATTTTGATCGCCGGTCGACGCAGGCGCGTGATGTGTAAAATTGCGATGGTGATGTCAAATTAATGGGTATTAAACTTAATAGCAAATTTGATAAAAATTTGTTAGAAAACATTTGGGGAAGAAAATGACATGATTTTATTACAGTAGGCACATATTCATTTAGTCACTATCTGGACTATACTTATACATATATGTAGTATACTCTAACACCAAGCTAAAAATCACGAGAATCCATGGCTGCGCTGCGGCTTAAAAAGAACAAGCATCTACAAATCAACAAACGTAATAGCATTTACATAACATAATGGTGATACTTGTAATTTATCCTAAAGCACTAATAAAACGCACGTACTGGAAACCACTGCTCTAATTTGCCTTTTTCACAAATTAGTTAATAAAGAAATGTGCAGTCACAATGAAACCTCTTTTCATCAGATTCAGGTTATTTCAGCACAATAAAATTAGTGTAGTCACGTTAATTTTTATTTTTATCACGTTTACTTATCTTACATAATGTACAAGCCACACCCTTTATCGTGTGGTTTAATCTTTAGAGCCCATATTATGTACATATAATGTAGTACATATATGTATAGTTGCCACCATGTGGTACGCACTATCTTGTATCTATTACAATCTCTTCCGGCTTCGATAAAACTACATAAGTTGATTGACACTATTTTTAACAGGTGCGTTTATAATAATTAGTTTTGGTTAAGAATTGTATAAGTATATCAAAGAGGAGTCACGACCCCCAGTAATGAGGTACCTATTTTTGAACATAAGGGGTTGGAGTTAATGAGCTTAATTGAAATACCAACTATTTATACACGATCTCTTTTAGTAAGATTAAAGATTTTAGTACAGGTATTTGGAAAAATGGCCTTTTGAAAATTGGAGGTTTTGTAAAATTGGAGATATGCTGTTCTGTGTGTAAGTTAAAAGTAGACTGATAAATAAAACAAGTTACGGAGTGATAACATGTTATAAGAATAATAACGATTAAGATATTCGTATGTAAAATCCTGAGCTAAAATAAGCATCGCTAATTTAATCACCAACTAGAGTGACTCGACAAATGAAGGTGTTAATTTTTTTTATTATTTACTTAACATATTCAACTTCAACCAACTTAGTAGGTGTGGCAACTGGTCCGCTATAAATCTGTGGGTTTCATAAGCTTAATAAGATTTAAGATATTAAGTTTAAGCGACTTGTATTATATTAGTCAAGTATAACGACAAAACATTATCTAGTTTCACAGTAGGTAGGTGTTTTAGTATGCATAAGACGTTTAAGGTGCACGGATCGCTTATCATCACATTCTCACAGACAATTCGAGTAAATTTCATGTTCAATGCCAGCTGTGATTGTATGAATGTCTTTTGTTTTCTAACATGTGATGCAATGTATTGTAAACGCTAGGTTATGTCCGTATTGTCCGAGACGGGAGGTTTAGTCTTCAAAGCACGTTTGTGTCAGGTATATCACAAGTACATACATAGTTTTGTAAAGCAACAGGACGTGTTTGACACAGTGTTACTGGCGTGATGTAACATCTACCAACCTGTCCAAATAGGGACAATGTCAAGGTCTTCACATTTTCACTTGATGGCATAGATGGGCCTTGGAGATTAAATTATTATAAGTGAAGCATTATATAGCTATATAACTGTCGTTCGATGGCATATGGAGTAAAACAAAGTATGTAATGATCGCAATGTTCCTATTCTAACACGGAATTTAATTTTAAACTTGATTATTTCAATCAAAATCCCATAGAACTTAAGTTTAACACACCTTTTCACACTTCTAATCCATGAAAGTCCAGTATTAATAACTCCTCCCAGCTCATTATTAACTTTAATCTGTTCTAAGATATTTCTGTCTTAGAATGGCTGAAGGGCAAAAGTTTCAAACTAATTTAGCGCTGTCCAATTTTCCTTTAATTTATAGCGTGGCAAGTTGCTAAACAATTAGTTAAGTTTCTCGGAGGTCCTTCATTACTTACAAACGTCGTTTGTTTCCGGGAAATTGCGGAACAAAAACAAAAAAATATTAAATGTTATGTAAGTACCTACTATATACCAGGTTGCGACAAAAAAAAATAATAATAATTGTTACAAGTTAGTTGACCCAGATTTGGTACGTATGTTAGGTAATTGTACAAAAAAATTAAGTACCTACACCAGTGAATCTTCTTATATCATGGATGTACCTATATTTTGCGTTTCAATCAGTTACCTTTTCAAAGCTATGTTATTAGGATAATTATAGTATGTAGGATGGTTGATAATTTTTAAGTAGGTGTCTACGGTACTAAAACTTTAAACAGCATATTTGAAAGCATTTTCCATTGAAAATATTAAATAAACGATAGGTTTTAATGCACGATCACTCATGCATTAAAAGTAGAGACATTGCGAGTAGAATTTGTTATTTATAGTCAGTCGTAAACCTGCATGGAACTCTAAAAAGTTTACCACCTCCAGAACCGGTTGTGAGGGATGCAGTTGCATACACACTGTGAATATGAGACGAGAGGAAGGCAGGATAGAACTATGTCTTAGTCATTATCATGTGACTCTACAAATAACTTATAACTAACATCTGGGAAAGAACAGAGCAAGACAGGGAGTATTTGGCGTAAGAGGGAGGAGGCCTATGCCTATACGCTGCAGTGGGTCTCATTAGGCTGATGATGATGATGACTGACCGTCGTAATCATACGAGAATTTACCAAAGTGATTTTAGTTCCCGAGTGAAGCTTACTTTTTCAATACTATTTGAACACTGCCGGAAACAAAACTCGCATAGAACGATGTGATCCGTGGTGAAACTTCCCTGTAAATTATTTTAGACTAGAAATTAATTCTTTTGTTTTAGTTTAGTATGCATCTTAAAGAAAATTAAATGTATTTTTTTAAAGAAATCTTACACAACTCATGTAATGCTAATGCAAGACGAGTTAGACCATATTCTGTTGATATTTATACATAGGTACTATGTCATACAATGCCATACATTTCATTTCGACTAAAACGATAAAGCAAACCTATATGAAAACACAACTAACTTTATTCTGATATGGTTGTAAAGTGTCTACCACTATCGCCTATGATGTGTTTTACTGTTAATAAAACAGACAGTCTTAATTATCACCATTTATAAACATTGAAGCTGCATTTTCTGCGTTTGTTGCAATCTTTTAATGCTGTTTGCGTAACCGAAGTAAATATACATTGAACAGGATCTTTCTTACAAAGGTTAGTTGCAACATATTCATGTTAATAGTTTAATACAGAACTTTATTTACAATAATAAAATATAAAAACAAGGGAAGAAAAACTAAACATACTACTTCTAACTACTACAAATAGGGGCACTTAGAAAATCTTTAGAAAAGCCTAAAGATAATCTAAGTGCTCCAGCCCACTACATAGTTAAATAGTTTTTAAACTATTTAACTTTTTTTTTTACTTTTTTTTTTTTTTTATAGTTTAATTAATTTTATGAAGATACTATAAAGTAAGATGGAATCCTAGTTTAAGTTCCTTTTCTGGCATTTTTTTACTCATTTTCATTCATCTCAAAACCTTGCCATAACAAATAGCCGATTGTCGATTTTTTTATACTTGTTTTTATGCCTGTATTTTTTTTACGTCAAAACCAATCATTAGTATAGACCTATCCACACTCAATAATACTTGTATCCTAGTAGTATAATATACACAAAGCACTGATACGTTTTTTAGTCTTGATTTTAAATTAACATTGCGTTTCTTATTAAATATTCATAGTCCACTAAGTGTATAGAAAAAACTAATGCTATAATTATTATTCTATTTGTATTCAAAGGCATTGAAATTATACATTTTACTTTTATAAAACTGTAGTTTTGTACCTACTTATCTGTTATTTTTCTTCTATTTTACGTCGAACTTAGAGAATTAGGAGTTCTTGTTATTTCGTTATATTTACTTATAAGTTATTTTTTCAAATGGTAAACCCGCTCCGGTTATTACCTTAAACTTTTTATTGGAAATTGTTTTTGTTTCTGGCTGGTAATCAGAAATAGGTACGCAGGTTCAAATCCTGCCGGCCGTGTTTATTTTCGATATATTTAGTCTGCACGTCAGTATCAAAACATAATCTGTAGCCCATAAATTAAAATCAAGCCCCTATATACTATAGCTGTCCGTCCATTTAATTCCATATCCCCTAGGCATGTAATGTTCCTTGTAAGGTTAAACTTGTGTTTTTGCAATGTTTGGGCCAGCCAGTCAGACGCGGGCGCGGCGCGCGGCGGCCGGGAAACCAGTTACGACTTTGTGATAGTCTGGGACCTTATTCTAAGAATATGCGATATCATTTCTGTGATAATTTCGATTTTCGATTGATTAATTTCGATAATGCTTGCGCGTCCAATTATAAATAGTAAGCATAAACATGCGTCACTAATATTATTAGTTCTGTTTATACCCAAATATGATCACCAATTAGCATTAGTTATTAGTACTTATGTCTATATTTATTTTTTCCTCTGTATTATTACTAACCAAGAATATCAAATTTTTCTTACACTGTGGATTGGCTAGATTAATGTATAATAGTAACCATGTTTTACCAAAAAAGCTATTATAGTAGGTATGTTTGTTGGTCGGTTTGTACCGCACACGACAACCGGCTGACAATTTATTTTAATTCTGGTATAGTGATAGCTCTGATATACTTGTATTGTATTGTATAAGCTACTTTCGAATCCAGATAAAACGCGAGTGAAACCACAGATGAAACTCGTGAAACAGCGAGCATCAAGTATACTATAAATGTAAAAAACTATGTTGATTTTATACGTCTATGCGAATTACTTTAATAACATGCATTCATTACTCAGTTGCATATGAAATAACGTAAATATATTAAAACAATAAAACAATATGAAAATATCGCTTGTTCCCAGAATAGCTCCCTTGAAGCTACATTGTACGCTATTGTTTGAGACGGTGAGGGATGGGACACTAAACACGTCTGCTTCGTGACGACCGAGTTGTAGGGTAAAAGCAACATAGAACAGGTATCATCATCATCAGCTCATACCAAAGGAAATTTAATGCTTTTAAATACCTCAATCTGTAAATTTACGTTAGTAATGTTCAACTATAAACTAATTTGTAACTTTCGACCGTAATAAATAGATTATTATTTCAACACCATCTGAAACAAATAATTGAATACTGTTATATAGCTATAGTTGAACATGTATTTATCATCGTCACCTAATTTAACATTCATGTGTACCAAATTGCAAACCTATCTCTATAGGTGACGATAAACGTTACCTGCATACCTACTCACTCTTCGCAAAAAAAACGCCACTAAAGCTTGTTAAGTGTTGTTTCACATAAAAAACAAAACGTGAGAAAGTTTAACTCCTTATCAGCTCTAAAAGTGCATATAGTGTGAAAAGTGTTTCCCATGCAGTGTGCGTAATAATACGCGACACACGACACTGTGGTTACTCAACTATTGCACCGCTACTAAGGTAAGCAGAAACTTGGTAAGGGCTTGGTCAGACAGAATGAAGAGAGTTGCTGGGAAAATGAAACTACCTACTATCTATATCTTATATACATTTAATAAATTTTGGGTCAAAAATCTGTACTTACATAGAAGATATCAGATTTTTTTTTGTTTTTTACGTCTTACATTTCAATATATTAACTAAACGGTTTTCACTCACGTGTAAATCGCGTAAGTTGTTTACGCGTTTCGGATGTTAAGACATCCATCTTTAGAACGTATGTTCTGCAGTCAGTGCGCGCAGTCTGCGTGCTGCCGCGGTCCCAGAACATACGTTCTGAAGATGGATGTCATAACATCCGAAACGCGTAAACAACTTACGCGATTTACACGTGAGTGAAAACCGTTTAGTTAATATATTGATAAAATGTCTTACATTTCAGCAGTTTTTTTTATTTTTTGTCTGTTTATCTGTGTCTCTGTTTATTTAAACGCTCATATCCCAAAAAACGGCTGAACGGGCCAACATGATTTTTTTATGAGATCTTAGGAGTGTCATAGGCTACTTTTTATCCTGAAATAATGCGAGCAAAGACGCGGGCGTTCACGACTAATTAATAAATTGAATAGAAGGAAAAATCTGTCCATTGCCACTTTCATATGAATAAAAACTTTTGTAAGTGGGGTTTTTTTCCACTTCTTTTTTATCGTTTCTATCTTTTCTGCGTAGAACACTCCCTTTATCTGACATCATTCATACTTCTTTTTTAGCCCCTATACAGCTAAAATGACCGTAGATTTATTTGACACATTGTATGAATACTTACCTATTATGTTTGACATGATTTTAAGATCAAAAATTTTCATTATATTATTAATAATACAGATTGTAACTTCTAAAATTTTATTAAAACTATATGTCATAAATTCAATTTGACGAGATATTGTAATTTGTGTAGCATATTCTATGATATTAGTACTTATACCTATACCTATGTATGTTACAACTTTACAGTATCAATAAAGATTCTTTATCTTTATCTTAGACGTTTAGCTCGCAACTTAATCGCTCCTTATTGGCCAGAGCCTTACAGCTGGTAATCCACGTGATGCAACCTGACTAGAGTGAATGCACTACACAGGCTGAATAACAAACACACACACACACAAGTACTGAGCTCTACACGAGCGACGGATTACACTTTTAATCAACCTGATACTGTATCTTGTAACATGTTCATTAAAAATGTGTTAAGTGAGGTTTAAGCTAGAGATCTGCATGTTACGCTTTAATGCTTTTTTTTACATTAAATAGGCTTACGTTTGACTATAGCCTGCCTGATGTTAAGCACCACTATAGTCTAAGATGTAGCACGCTTGCCTAGAAGACACCTATTTACTCTAGATTTGAAGACCCCTGGGTTATAATTTGCATTTTCTGTATGTTGTGTAATATTGATTCTGTCGTACTCTTCAGAAAGCTCTTTAAAATTTAATATGAAAAAAAAACGTTTATATCGATTGGGGAAAATTAAAAAGCACATGATAAGGAAAGAATGCCTTTTATTTATATGAATAGTTAGGTATTAATTGTCAAAAGAAATGAACCATCTAAGTGTAAAAGAATATGGTTATCCTAGTGTACACTGTCGTCTGTAATTTGTTCATCATTTTGGTGTACACAAAGTAAGAAAAAAAATACAAAATCAAATATTGTGACATTTTAACAAACAATATTACGTTCAGGTAGTATAAGTAAATAATTAAATCTATGTAGTTAATCATAATACACGTTAATATCTATCTCATATTTTACAACCTATGTGAACGTTGTTCCATCCTACACTCAAAGATCTGTGTTATTACTGGACATGACCGATTTATAGCCCTAGGTCCTAGGTTCATAGGTGATTGATCTAGTGCGCCTACGTGCCTACTTCTATCATTGGACATTATGACTAGGACACTGTAGGTATATGTAAATCATTATACATTATGAATACAACACTGTTAAGCATATGTGACTGATCTCTTTATTTTTTTCATTTGTAATTTGTTCATCTTTTAGACTCGTATCCTCTATATTGAGGGTCGTGGCATTGGGGAGTTATCTTGGGCAAGTGCATAATGGCTGAGTACCCGAATTATACGTATAATCTATGAAAGAATTTTTATCAGAAACATTTTCAAGTCCCAAATAACGTTAGGTTAGGTTAATAACTTTATCACCAATAGGTACTAAATTTGTGGACAAATTGGTATCAGTTATTATTTTTATATTTGAATGTAAATGTCAATTTTAAAAAGTAATTTTGCTTCTTATAATAATTTTACATAAGAAAATACATACATCGATTAAAAATTACGTAAACGTCCAGTGGAAAATCCCATAAAACTGCTTCTGTTATACGTCGCAGTTAGTACTGTTACTAATTCTGTGGTCAGGTTTATAATTTCATAACGTTTCTACACAAACAACATATCAATTTATGCAAAATATTCATGGTAATCATTAGCACAATAGCATTTAATCCTCTATCAAGGTGTCAAGTATCTGTAACTATTATGTTTCCTTGGGAAACAAAAACTCAAACCATTATTTTTTTCTCACGACAATCATAGCCATTAGTATCCTATTTAAACACCCGGACATAATATTCGATATATAATAATAATAGAACATCTTTGAGCACCATTTATGAATAACATCAGAGGTATGCAAAAAATCAAGGAAGTGTGTAAAGTAGCAAAAATTATGTATATTAGGCATCACGGATTATTTTATTAATAGGGTTTTTATACAAGTAGTAAATCAGTAAGTCTGCCAGTTTAATACCTACTACCTACCTACCTAGTACTAGTTAGTGTGTAGGCAAGTAGGCAAGTATGTAATTAACACATACATACATTGTAATCCCTACATTAGGTAACTGATTCTCGTACCTAAATGTCTCGTATTTTACTAGTCACTAGAGTGCTTTGGTATCTTGTATGTAAGTAAGTACTGAATGCAATCAACTGGTTGTTATTAGAGCTGTATTTAATTTATCATGTACTACAGTATTATAGATATGTCACGTGGTGAGTGCTGTGATTGGCAGATTGAATCAGATCTAGTATTACTTTTGTATCCATGCTAAATATGTAATTAGGAACGTTACTGTGAAATTAAAATTGTACTGTGGCACAGAATTAGGTACTTAGTGACCGGGATTGGTTCGTCCTATTACAATGTGCTTACGCAATTTTCACAAGTTTGAGCCAATTTGTTGGTTTAAGTTCCAAGTAAGGTTGTCGCAATCAAAATACCAAATTATTTAATTACGATTTTGTTTGTTTTTGGATATATTAATACAATATTGTTATGGAAGCCTTTTTTTACATGAAATAGGCTCATCATGTCTACATACTATGAAGTATGCAGAAATATCTACTTATCCAGTACATTTCAGCCTGATGCCACATACAAAGAGTGGTTATTACCCAGCAATGGACCTCAAATGCTGTAGATGATGATGACCACTTCTTTTATTAGAATTAAACTTCCTCGAACAAGAGCAACGTAGGCGTAATTAAGGTCTAAACCGCTGACTGGCGGTCTAGCATTCCTATACCTATATTAGGACCGAACGTAAATAAATCATTCCCAACCGACTATCAAGCTGTCAGCCCGATGTTATCTCGCCATTGTTTTTACGAATAATTGTGGCAGAATCACGTATAAGCCACACTAAATATCCATCAGATACAACCGACCTGCCCAACCTTGAATAATAAAATGATTCTTCGTTGTTCGTTCCTACAAAAATTGCGTCCATTTTACTACGCAAAACGCAATGCGTAGGAAGGCACTACATGTTTACACACAACCTGAATGGAGATCGACGATTTTTTACTCCGTTTTTCAATTGACTATTAAGATTATGGTTAAGTTGTTGTAGATTGGTAAGCAAACTATGTATGCAATTTTTAAGTGAAGAAAGAAATATGTAGCTAAATATTTTGAGCAGCTAAAATTGTCTCTTTGTAAAGACACTACCGACTAGTTTTATTATACTTTATGGACAGTTCATTTTATTATTTATTTTCACTTAAAAGTTAGCATCGAATAGTCCATTCTATATCCAAAGAGCACTTCACGCAGTTTTAGACAGATATATTTATATCAGATATATTTGTATAACGGGAAGACGTTGGTATCCGGGATACAGATATTTCTCGTCCGGACGCCAACACAATAGATATCTGTCACAGATATTCATCAAACAGTCCTCAAATCAGTCATCTACGATACACCAAACATTTTACACCATTTTTATTATATCATATATCACATATAATATGCCTGAATTATGCTGCCCAATCCTTACACCAGCTTACCAACTAATTACCCCCTAAGATACATATAAACGGCATTACCGGTTGTAAGTCACCTGTCACGAGTAAAGATAACTAGTTGTGTCAGTTGTAAGGAATGCAAGTAAAACGTCTGATCGCACAAAGGGCACCTATGTACTCTACACTTCCTGCAGAAAGGTATTGTGGTTTACTGTCACTTATTGTGGGTTTCTATAGTAAATAAATAAATAATACTTAATCGTTTATTCATGTAAAAACTTGATGTCTACGTACATACCTACATAAATACAGTTTTTTTGTTTGCTTTGCAGTACATCATTGTATACTAAGTATACATAGTATTATTAGTATAGTATTGTGTTGCAATTAATGTGGCGAATCATAATATTTTTATAAGTATTTCTTATTTATATTTGTTACAGGAACTTCTGATCGAGAAGTCGAATACTTACTTATTCATTAAGTATAATGACACATAATCGTAATACTAAATTGACTTCCAGGGTACAGACATAAAACAAAAATAGTGGGTGTATCTTCAGATTATGCATTCAAAATTTCATCCAAAACGGTTTAGTTGTTTGAGCGTGAAAAAGAACCAAACACACGCACGAGAACATATTCCAATATTTTATTTTTATAAAAATATTTTTTTTAATATTTGTGTGATGTGAAGTACATACATATATAACTTATATAATGGCCTTACCTAGATCTCTTATCGTATATCCAGCAAAACCTAACTAATCCATTTTAAATTTAAAATCCTGATAGTCACCGCAAGTTTGAAAGAACGCTAAAGCGCGCCCGATAAAGTCCAAAGATAAAGCCGTGTGAACTAAATAAACGTCATTATTATATTTATAGCGGTGATTGCGACAATAGCTAATCAGCCACCGAAGTGGGTCAAGATAGATAACAGTTCAACTGCCGCGTTGTTGCCACCAGTAGATAAAATAATGAACAGATTGGCAAAAATTTACTTCATTTGCAACTAGTGGGTGCTCGCTGCTTAGCTCGCATTAAAAAATAAAACTTCGATTCCTTATTTTAACCCTTCAAAAGTGGCATTTCCAAATTTATTTTCTTTTTACGCCTACGTTACTCCTAACGTCTACCTGCATGCCGATTTTCAGCCCGAACCGTCCAGTGGTTTGGGCTGTGCGTTGATAGATCACTATTCAATCGGCTTTAAGTTTTGTATATGTTACGGCTAATACCCGAAGTGCGGCTACACCTAGCTTTAGCCGGTTAGAACTAGGTGTAGCCACTTAGTCTTGGATAAACCCCGAATCGAGACATGTTTTGAAAGAAGTTGGCTACTAGGTGTAACTAGGTGTAGCCGCACTTCGGGTATTAGCCGTAACATATAGGTACATATTTAGATTTTAACAACATAGTAGTTACCCCATCCTGATATTGGAGACTTTGTCAAGGTTTGATCATGAACTCAGTGTCCAGTTTGGTGGCTTAAAAATATAAATATTAAATTAGTTCTAGAAATTAAGGTGTTCAGGAATAAACATGTGGTTTTTTATAGTTTCTTAGTTATTAGGTATTTTGATTATGTGTTGCGTACTCTGTTTATATCGAAAAATTAATAAATATATTAGGACACATCACACAGCCCCATCTACCCCAATGCTAAGCAAATACTTGTGTCATGATTACTTGGTAATGAATTGTCGATATTTAGTAATTTTAATGATACAAAAATTAAGAGGTTCTCAATTTTACTGAATCATCGACTGAGAAATAACTTTAATTTAATATTTATTCTAATTTTTTAATGAGGGGTTAATATGGCGTAGTGTCATTGTTGGCACGAAAGCTTGTACCTAGCTAAACACCCGCATTTGAGAACATTCTCCGCTATTTCAGTTTAGGTTTGTTTTGAACAAACATCCGGCCCACTCCGGTTTAGTGCACATTGTGTTCGAGCTTGTTTCAAATAATAAGTAACCACTACAACCTTTTTGGAGGGATATTTTGTGTATTTTAAAGCACGTTTCGTTAAGTAACTTAGCACTTTTAATAAAATTCTTAAACAAAGTTGTTAAGTGTTATTCTTGAGTATTACAGTGGTATTTTTATAACAATTTACAAACGGTGACTTACAAATAAAAATATATTTTACAGTTTGCCTTACAACTTTTATCTAGACGAGACGCCTGAGCAGACAAGTCAAACTCATCTTACGCTTTTTTCCTATAAACCAATGTGAATCTCAAAACAATTTAGAACTATTTAACAACAATACAAGTACTAAGCTTTAAATTCATAGCCATAGGTATAAAGCCAAGCCTATTTGTTGACTGTCTGAGGTGCAAAATGTCAGCCTTGTGCAGAATTGCAAACCGATAACTAAATACGTAAACACAACTACGTTGACTTTATGTAAATTTATTCTATTACAGGATTACTATATACAATTGACTCGCTTATTTTGTGTTAATACATTCATTTGAACTGTACAGTCGAGTGCTAAAATGTGTTTATCTTTTCATTCTCTGCTGTTGTTGTCACTACAAAGTAAAGGCAATGCAGTAACGTGGGTAGCTATTTTATCTACTCTTATTTTTATTTGAGCGATTGATTAGTATTTAAGTAACAGTCTGGTGATATTCAAAACTATCAAATTGAGATAGAAAATTAACAACAGATTTGTTCAATTGAAAACCTTTGTGTCATAGAGTTCTGAAAGGAATTCCGAATATTTATTTTTTATTTATTTCAATTCAAATTTTGATATCAATTTTTTTCATACATCCTAAATTTTGCCAACGGACAACAAAATACCTAATCAACAATAATAATATTATCACCGCGATATTTAAATCCCACTCCATGCGCCCAAAACCTAAATAAATGTAATCCTAAGATAGTGTAATACAGGCTCATAGATAAAATTCCTTAGAAACATTTTTGTCTTTAAATGTACGTGTTCATTTTACGAGTGTTTACTCAGCTATCAACTTATCTCGTGCTAAGGACGATCCTGCAATTAAATACGTGTAGGATATGCCTGCGCCTCCGCAAATGCCTTTTATTTGACTACACGCGTTGCTAACTCTTCCGGGGTAATAAAATTATACGCATCAACGCTTAGGGTTTTTAAAATCCGTAGTTGGATTAGCTATGTACTATGTAGTAGTAATAAAGCTTCCATTATATAAATGCGTAGATGTGTATGTTGATCTCTCTGTGCCTTTTTCATGCCGCAACAGAGAGATAGATTTTAACAAATTTTGTATTGAGGTAGTAGGTATTGGGCTTTAAAAGTAACTTAGGTGTATTTTTTCCCGAAACAGCGTAAATTAAAACATCAAGCATCCACTGACTTAATAGCACAGAATACCTAATAGTAAATTCTTATCTATTTATAGCCAAACGGTTAATTCATACTTACATACCTACATATATAAATAGTACTTAATATACTATGAATTTATTTATCTGCTTAGAAAGTGTGACTATCCTTTAGTATCGTTTCAACGAAATCTGTTCCCTTCTCAAAATTTGGTAAGAAATGGAAAATACGAGTGAAATACCATATTGTTAGGTTAGACAAGACGAAGGCTACTCAAATAAGAACGCAAACGTAAATGCACCATTTACATAAGTCTTTTCCTACTTCAACAGCAAATTAACTTAATTTTAGTCATAAACTGTAAAAATTAATGGTAACCACAATAATAAAATCTTGGAATCAGACAGGCAAGCCTCACGTTTTCCTAGGCTAGGTTATTCACATCTTTTTCTAAGGAGCTTATTATGTTTATGGTGCAATAAGGAAACGGCTCCTTATGTCTATATGGTTATTAATAAGCATTACTGACACAAGGAAAACGTTTTTATAATTAACTTTATATCTCACGAGTATTAGATGTAAGTACATGAGTCGAGAAATAAAGAGACCGCACGATTTATAATTTTTTGTAAGTTTAAAATGTACAGAAAAAAATCCGATTGAAATGATTAAACTGTGGTAAGTCGATAGTACCTACATGACACAAAATTGTTCGTAAATACACTACATTTTCTGTGATTTTCTATCATCTGATGTAGAACGTTTCAGCATCCTTTCACTAGTTCCAAATTAAGGCATCACCAAAACCATGGAATGAATCTGAACTAATTCAAATCACCCGTGCAAATCTGAAATGTCTATGATCCACCTATTTCATTTGTCATAGGTAGGATAGATATATGTATGACAAATCAACAATCCATCGGTATCGTCACCATGTCGTAAGCGAGGCATCTAATTCGGGTGAGAGGCATTGCCCAAGGTGGTTGCGACTAGGAAGCGGCTGTGGGGCAATTGACCTTGAGCGCTGCTGCTTACTAATACAAGTAGCTGTGCTAACACTTGCCAACTGCTACAGTTGCGGTGGAAAATGAGGTTTTTTAATACTCTGTACTTGACCATAATTTGGTAGATGATAAACGATTGTGAGTTACGATGGAGCGTGTGTGAAAAAACGAGAGTAAATTACATGAAACTGTATAATTTACTCTCGTATTTTCTAAGAATACGGGATCAGTGTATTACTATATCACACTTAATATAAACTAACAATGTACCCATTATAAAAACCAATTCGTGTGATAGAGAACCTATTAATTATTGTTATTAATTTTTTTATGAGCTCGAAGATACCAGCACAAACAAAAATCGGCCACATTGAGGTGTGAAGTCTGATTTTATCTAAGTATAGTTAAATTTTTATGACCCCGACTGTGACAGAAAAATCAGCTCAGCTGTTGTTTTCATTTACACCAGGAAGAAAAACAGGTAAGACTGTATGGCCATAATAGTCCATATGCATGTAAGTCTATAGTCTAAGAATAAATCAGCATCGAATCTAAACAAAACCTTATTGCTTGTTCGGACTTCACCGAACAAGTCAGCAACTTGTACCTATTATAGATCATGTTACGATGACGGCTGCAGTGGAACACGTTTCGCAACTGTTAACTTATTTGTTACCCGCTGCTTACAGGTAGGCAATGGTTATGGCATAGGTTTAGTTACGAGCAAAATGTTGCCAAGTCTTGTTCGGTTGGCTTGGTATGCTGAAGTCTGAACTGCTACAATACCAATGAAATAAGTAGTACATACAGAGTACTTATGTACTATTTAGTTCTTAGCAATGATCTTCTATATAAACTAAGGTAACTAAGTAAAACTTCATTGGTTTTTGGAGGTTTCAGTTAATCGCAGTACAGTACAACAATAACTTATGTAAATGTATCAATTTCTTAATTTATAATACGCATATTATAAGCACTTCATGTCTGTCATAGCACGGCAGTTTTAAACTCTCGACACCAGAGTTGACCACTCGCATCAGACTTAGTTCACTTAGTATAGTGATAAAACTATTAAATTCAATTCTGTACATACTGTACGTCTTAGGATTGGTTGGTGTTTTAGTTTGAGTGGTGGTTATTAGGTTAGGCTCGACAATTAAGGCGAGTCACCAGTGAAGAAGCGGAGAAAAACGTTTTACTATATCAAATTTTTTAGGTATTTACTCCTAAATATCGGTCTTGCAAAAAATATACGATATACTTAAGGATATTGTCTGAGGAATGTGCTAATTTGTTACACGATAGGGTATACTTTACTCGATCATAAAAAAATCCAAAGACAGCTTAATAAAAAGTCTAAATCGAATATCTTATTAATAAAATTTCTGACTTTACACATCATTTTTATATAGAAATGTTTCTCTTTAAATACTACAGAGAACCTGCTAAAATTTGGGTTTCAACTAAAGTCCTATATTTTTGAGTTAATTATTAATCCCAAAATATGAATATTTCCCAGCAGTTTGACAAGACGCCGCGCCGCCCGCTACCCCGTCAGTCGCAATCGGGCGCTTGCCAACGTTAGACCTGTGCCAAATTTTCTCCGCCCGTTCTTACATTCTTGCAACAGTGTAATAATTGAAAATGGCTAATAAAAAAAATAAAGTTAGGAAGAAATCAGTGTTAATATCTAAAAGAAGGACAGGGAAAGAGAACTATGAGAAACGGTATGTAAATTACTCCCTTTTATAGTAAAATTATAAAGTTTACTCTTTTTTTAAAGTACGTAAAATTACTAAGCACGCAACAATATTTCTAAAAGTGGCCCAATTTTTTTATTCTTTATGTTTCTCCTCAGGTATATGACAATTTTCTATAATTTTAGTTGATTTCGTAAATTTTCGTCATTACTTGCCACAGACTAAATTACATCAGTATGACCAAAAGTATGTACCTATGTACGAGGACCCTATAATTAATTTATTATTTAATTTAGGTCGAAAAAGCAGTCACGAGTATCTCATACTACCAGTCCATTAGTAGAATTGCAACCTGACAATTTCAATACTCCAACGACAGATGGGTAAGTGGATCATGTACTAAACAATATTACCACAAAATAGGCCAATCTATTTTATTTTTTATATTATTTACTATTAACACTACAGACTATATTATATCAGTATGACCAAAAGTGTGTACCTATGTACGATTACCCTATAATTAATTTATTATTTATTTAGGTCGAAAAAGCAGTCACGAGTATCTAATACTACCAGTCCATTAGTAGAATTGCAACCTGACAATTTCAATACTTCAACGACAGATGGGTAAGTGGATCATGTACTAAACAATAATACCATAAAATAGGCCGATCTATTTATTTTTTATATTATTTACTATTGACTATAAACACTACAGCTGATAAAGAATGACTGTTGAATATTTTTTTTGCATGTTTTCTAAGCAGCGAAGTTACAAATACACGGCAATTTTATTAATATAACCTATGTATTTTTTTTCAGAAGCATGGAGGAATTAAATATTGAGATTGTGGAATCCGAAAAAGAAAGCTACCAGCCCGTCAAAGGGCGACGAATTGTGGACTTGAATTACCTAATGCTCCAATTGCAAGACAAGTCGCACCATAACGATTTGTTTGACTGCAAAGCAGGGTATTTTCAGCTAATTGGCGAAAAACGAAACGGGTTGTTTTCAAAATTTAACCCTTAATTTCATAGTGATGGAAATTTCCATCGTAAAGATTTTTTGTGTTTTATTTTAGTCTGTGATCCGAATGAATTTATTTATGGACATGTATCCGAACTTCAATATCCAAGCCACATTTTTGAACGAAAAAAAAACTGTTAATGTCAACTAACATGGTCAATCATCTGTTCAGCTTAGACGTTATACTATTTGGTGTTTGAAAAGTTTCTGATTGTTATTTTGTGAACATGTACGCAGTATATCTTGAAAAAATAAATATTTCATAAATAAGGTAAGTTTTCAATGTTTTACTAATTTGTTTTAGAAAAAATCATTGTTTTTAGGTGTTTTCTGGGTTTTTGTTTATGATGGAAATTTCCATCAATATGCATTAGTCGTTGTTCTCTATGTATGGAAATCTAACTTATTAGCACTATTATTCTTTTATTATTTACTACAACTTTAAAATGATTTTTATAGATGTTTCAGCCAAAATGTCATTTCCTATGAATTATAGACAAATTGAAGAGTACTTGTCTGCTTTAGAAGGAGGATATCTGTCAGAAGATGACATGGAAATATCTGATGTGGAAGATGATGAGGAAAGTATATTTTACACCAATTGGAAAAAGTCCTAAGGGTAAAGTCAAAGAAATCGAAAGAAGGAGAGCATCAAAACGAAAACGAAATCTAAAACATCCAACAAAGAAATTACGAAAGATCAATGAAAAAAAACGGTATTCAACACGATTATGGTCCTGCAAGTCAGGCTCCGGATATGACTACAGAACAGTTTGAGCAGGCGAAGGAGCTGTTCCTTGATAATTTGAAAAATCTAACTGTTGACAGAATGGAAATAGAAAGGAACACCATATTACAACGAGATAGCAGTGACTGGATGGAAATACGAAAAAAACTAATAACGGCTTCAAATTTTGGACCTATTTGTAAGAGACAAATATCAAGAAGCACTGCACCATTAGTAAAAAATATACTTTATAAAAATAGCTTAGCTCATGTTTCATCAGTAGCTCATGGTGTTGAGCACGAAAAACAAGCCTTGCAACAAATGGAGCTGCAAGAATCCATCAATATTGAACCCTGTGGGCTTTTCATTGACGAACAATACCCATTTATAGGTGCAACACCCGATGGTTTGGTCAGAGTTGACATTATTGTGGAAATGAAGTGCCCAATAACAGCTATTAAAAAAGGGATCGACACAGCTATAAAAGAAAACAAAATACAACTATACAAGTTTGACAAAAAAAACAATACTAAAATAATTAACAAAACAAGTAACTGGTATTATCCTTGAATACCTAAATAAAAATACATTATTTTGTAAATAGTATATCTTAGTACTAGCTGCCCATCGCAAAATCGTTTGCGTAGTTCCCTACCCCTGCTCGATTCCTCCCTACCTCAACCCTACCACTCTACCACTACACTACCACAACCTACCCTACAACTACCCTACCACTACCCTACCACTATCCTACCACTACCCTCCACTACCCTACCCTCCACTACCCTACCCTCCACTACCCTACCCTCCACTACCCTACCACTACACTACCACTACCTACCCTACCACTCTGGATGGAGACAAATACAACAAACCAAAAACCAAGAAAATCGGTCCAGCCGTTCTCGAGTTATAGTGTTCGAAAAACCAAACAAACACGACTTTGTTTTATATTTATAGATATAAAGTAATAAATTATTACTTAGCTTATTTAAAACTGACAAAAATAATATTTTACATTAATAGAAGTTGATCATAGTATAACAGCTGAAATATTTATACTGTGGCGTAGTGCTAACGTTACGAGAAATGGACAGCGCGCGGAGTGTGAGACGCGCGGGCGGCCCCCCACACCTCACCTCCTAAAATCGTAGTTCGCGCGAAAATGCCTCGCCTTAACACAAATAAAAACATGTCTCTCTTAATTAATATGCAGAGCAATACACTCTCATATCATATCTATATATCTCTCAATATTACTAATTTTGACCAACCTTGTTCATATTAAGTCTAAAAATATCCCAGAATAGATTAGGTTCTGGCGAAAAGTGTTTAGTTGAAAATCTCTAATTAAATTAAAAACTTTCGGTGGGTATGTCACAATCAGCTCATTTGGAACAACCTCATTAAAATGGTGAGCTCTTTTTAGTGAGGATAAAGGAACCCTACTAATTGGACTCTTTGGTTTTTTAAGTCTATTAAATGGGGACGTGTAGAGATAGCAATCCACAACAAGGTGGATAGAGATTTATAAGCCCAAAGTTCGTCTGACATTTCAGAATAGACGAATTTACGTTGACCATATTTAAAGGGTCTATCGTCCTTTGTATGCCATTAATATAAACTTTAACGCTGTTCAATGTTTTCAAATATAAAAAAAATATGACATTATTAATTTAATGCGGAGTGAAATGTTACTAGTTACATAAACAATTTGTAAGTATTCAGATTTTAAAGTATTTTTCACAGAAAACCAACAAACAAAATGTGATTTGTATGTATAGTTAGCAATCCAAACACAATAAAATAAATGTAACACGGCCGTTACCAATTTAAAATTGAGAGCAGACATACGATTGCGAGATTTCTGAATAATGTTAACATATGTATATATTCAACTGTCATTTGTATATGTCCATGTACGATTTTCATTATTCAGATTTCGCCCGTGTTTCATGTTTTGTCTCGGAAAATAACATGAAAATGTTTACCCTCCAAGGGCGTTTGGTTGTTTGTCTGTTTCGATTTATAATATTTATACCTATTTGAAATGCGCATTCAAGTATGAGGGTTTCCAGAAAACAAGATTTTTTTTTCACAACACGCTAACGTTATAGAAGAGAAATTTTGTGTTTATGTTCTTAAATCTTTCACTCACACTCATACGGCTGAAACCATTTTCGTGAAATTTAGACTCTAGTTAGCTTTAGTTAGCTCTAGTTAGCTCTAGTTACTCTAGTTAGCTCTAGTGACTCTAGTTAGTTAGTTTTAGACCTTGGATTAATCACACTATTCTCTATAAGTCACGCTAGTGGTGTTATTATTATTAATCAGCTATATTTTGTTAATTACTAACTCCCATAATTATTTCGTTAGCGTGGTATCACTGGCAACCTAACTTTGTTGTAAATAACATACTCTGCATAATTAATCTTTATCTGAAGCCATTTAATTGACAAAAAAATGAAATTAGGTCAACTACGTAGGAGGTTTTAATTACTTCATGAAATAAACAATTTAAATACCTATTTTAGGTATTTAATTCGTATATTATTTACCTAGTAATTTGAAAGTCGATATGTTAGCCTGTGTACCGTGTCGTCACAGATAAATTTAGACGAACACATTTTACCTAAAAAAAAACATAAAGTCAAACTGCAGGACACAACGAATTTGATAAAAAGGTCAGTAAATAATATAGTGTTTATTTGTCGTAAAGTCTGGTAAACATCAAAATAATTTTTTAGCGTAGGTACTACTACTCATGTCATCATAACAGCCAAAGTCTCAAATAAATTACGAAATAAGTACAACACAGATCATTAAAACTAATAGCAGTTTCATCACAAAATGTCATATCGTGAGTGATCTCTAATAAATACTAATGAGCTCGATCTTGGCCATATATGGTTGTTGCAGCAGATGTTATTATATATCCCATTAACATCACATTTGACTAATTGACCAAGGACCCACTAATTCTACGGTCCAATTGCAAAAGGCCCTTAAATCCGTGGTCAATGGCATATGTGAGGCTGTCAAGGCAAACCCATCTTGCATCACAACGGAATATTTAATTTACGATGCAATCGCACACAAATATTTTTATGACCCCATAGTAGCTAAGTTACCTACTAAAAGTTTTTGATAAATTGAACAGGCTTGTAACTTAAACATTATGTTATTAACATTAAGTACCTTCGTTCTACCTATGTAGGTAATTAAGTACAAACGCTACTTTGTGAATTAACTTTCATGTTTATATCCAAACTTTATTAAGTTCCTCGACGTTTCTGTAATAAATTGTTTAAGTTAGTAAGTTAACTACTTAACACATCCGTAGTTGCTACGGGTTTAGATTGCAATTAATATTATCTGTTAGCTGTTACATGAAGTTTATTAAAATTGAATGTTGCTGGTCGATAAGCAATGACATTTGAGACCACTATCTCTGACCCGAGATGACTAAGCGCTAACTAAACTGGTATCGCTGGATAGCGATTAAGGGAAGTGGAAACGAGACCACAACATACGGATATGATGTGAACAAAAGAGATACATATAGAGCTCATCCCTCCTCTTTCTGAGAGGGAAGTGAGGATTGCGGTTGCACCGAAAGTAAAAGTGAACGCTATTCTGCCTTAGAGTTATACATAACGAAGATACATCGTGATGTGGGTGTGCATGTATCTAACATGATGTATGATTGATCTACTCGTAACATGCGTAATGTTTTGACGAAAAAATTAATGGATCCGGGTTACATTTCCTCTTAAAAAACTGGTTGTAAAAAGTTTTCGTTTGCTAAAGAAGTACAGCAATTAAATGCATTGTTAGTTTGTTTTTATTAGTAGTGGTCAGTACAGACTTTATTGATGTATTAACGAGTTTTTTTTTAGATACTGGCTATTATCGAATCTACATTGAAGTAAGTAATAATGTCTACCTAAAAAGTCAAAACCCAAAGTGAAAGTAAGGCACATAATTAGATAATAAAATACATTTACTTATGTTAACCCTATAAATATATTGTACACACAAATTATACAAATTTTAACAAAAATAAGCTAATTTAGGTTATTCTCCATACATCTAGGTCACAGGCACACTGCAGTAAACAAACAGATTAACTTCATTTACTTCACGTTGCTACTCGGAAAAAGCAGTTTTGCGTAACATTTTATTAGGTAATACGATTATGTAAAATAGCTGTAAGTAGAATGCAGTTGTATCGACGCACTTGCCGCTTCATCTGGGGGCTACTATCAGCTTTTTCACATCATGATTGTTATACAACATTTTCTATGTCAATTTGATGGTTGTTTTGTAGGGTGCGCTTCAACTTAAAACGCTCTATTGAAAACCATATCAAATCCGTTCCGTAGAAAAGACAGTTGATATTATTATGTACCTAGTGATGACAATCTATACATATAATAAAGCTGAAGAGGGTCGAAAGTCTGAACATAAAAGATATTAGAAGAAAAATTGTTTGGGTGTGTAATCATAAACAAAACACGTTTCCGCAGTTTTTTTTAAATTTTGGTCTGTTTATCTGTTTGTCTGTTTGTTTAAATGCTCATAACGCATAAACGGCTGAAAGGATCATAGTGTTGTCATAGGCTACTTTTTATCTCAAAATAATGCGAGCGAAGCCGCGGGCGTCCACTAGCTTAAAATATTTCGACAGACATGAGTGTAGCGAATTTAAATAAATAATTTTAAACTGTAATGTATAAAAGTTACTTAAAAGTCATACAATTATACATATACGTATTATGTACCTTTTTTACTCAGCCGAGCAACATAACAATATAGTAGGTATATTGATATTAAACTCATTATAATAACCTGGTAGCCCCTCTGATATAATCAGTCGGTAACCTGATATCAGTAAGCTCTGAGATTAAACCGCTGGAAGCTCTCGACTCTGACGAGGGTTAACACAACTTTTTGTTTGATCACTTTATAAAGTGATCCATCAAACGTTATACGTCAGTTAATATTTGTTAATTAGAGCACCAATATGTATAGGGGCAAGCATTTTAATTAGACTCTAGTTTGAGCAGTAATATACTCTATAAGTAGTATGAAATTGAAAAATCTTTTGAAGTATGTACCTACATACATTTTGGCAGTGGTCCAAAATTTCAGCCGCTGCTTTTCCAATTTCCTCAATAATTTGACTCATAACTGCGAGATAACGGTTTCGATACGAATCTGAAGTATCATTACTGTGCAATTTTATTTATCCTTCAAATGAATGACTTAAAACCGAATTACTCACATAATTATTATTTAATACTCGTAAAATGCAAGTAACTGTCTGTCTTACAATAATATGAACGAGCTTTATTGACAAATTGGATTTTTTATTTCAAAACTTGCGATTTCGCTCCCTGCTGCTTGCTAATAAAGACCGAAAATAACTAAGAAAACAAACTCTCAGTTTTGACGTGATACCTAATTATTACAGTCTGATTACAAAACGTGGTTAAAAAATTAGTCTAGAACTTTGAAAATAAAATGTCGGTTCTTGTTGTTCAAACATCACATACAAATAATCTCATGTCAACTTCAAATTGGAACGTTTATTATCATTGGTAACATTTTGATAGTTTGACTCTAATGACAGTAGACCGGCAAATTTCGAACAACAAGAACGGACTTGGTATTTTTAAAGTCCTGGACTAATAAAGTTAAACCACGTTTTGTAATAAGGCCCTTAGTATTTAGTCTTTGTCCGAACTGTAAAGCCTATGACAATCTAGCATGCTAAGCTACGTCTAGTATAATAGGCATAGGTATGCATGACAGAATCCAGCCACGATCACGACTCGAGTGTATTAATTAATTCGATGACCCGGAACAATGAATGTACCTACTCGTGATCACATTATAATTACTATTTGTGAGTGCTTAGTATGGTTTTTATGCGCGTATGTTCTACCAAGAACATACTTCTATAAGGTGTCAGGCCTATTTAAAAATAATTGTGAGCAGATTATGGTTGATCGTATGACTGATCATACGATAACACACTCAAAACTAAACAAAATCAGTAACACACTTATTATTATTATTATTACATTAAAAGCATTGTTGTATGCTTTTGTTGTACATTGTTTTCAAACTCATATTCTGAAATGGGCCATGGGCTCTTTAAGCTCTAGGAATTTGAGAGCCTGGTTTCCGATTGCTGTTTGTAATAGACCAACATATTTTCTTCGATGTACATCAATATTTATTGAACAATAAAAGTTTTAAGTCAAGTTTTCGTATACTACTAGGTCCACCGTCTAATCAAACCATAAAATGTCAAACCATTCTATTTAACCAGTCACTATAAATAGAGGTATACCAACTGCAGTGTTCAAATACGAGTTATCTAATAGTTTCGTCATCACCAGCACTAACGCCAGTTTGGACTAAACCTACTAACAGTTCACTTCTTATCAAGAGATAGCCTCGACCTCTTCCCCTGCTTCTCAATACATATCTACCACGAAAAATATATACTAATATAACCCTTATTATAGAAGTGATAAGGACTGTAATGGTGGAACAAGTATGGAATGTTCACCCCTATCCTGTGTTGGCATACGATGATATCGACTGTGCAATGTGCTTTTGATGGAGTAACTAAGTTTGGATGTGGTATCAAAAATTGTATCGAGAAAAATTGTAGAGATGATTATTTCTACAAATGGTTGATGCTATATGAACATAAAAAATTATCGTTCGAACAAAGTGTTTGCATGCATCTGATGAATATTTTGGTGTTTTTTAATGGAGGAAAGGAAGGACCTCTGTGTAATATATGTATTCCTTCTTCTTAAGTAAATTTTGATGACATTCAGTTTGTAGGGTTATCTAGGTTAGTATTATCAAAAGAAATTTAAATTAATATCTCAGACATTTCACACAGCACCATTTAGTTTAACCTCATACTATAAGCATAGAAATAGTTTGTTTTCTATAAGTAATATTTTAAAAATCGAAGCGCCGTATACAAAAACAACTTATTTATAATAAACATAGTTCCCTGTTAGTAGGTACAACAGCGTTATCATATCAGTCGCCAGCCTACACAAACACACTGATGTATGCTCAAACACAGCAAATATACACGAGCTTTTTGACTAACCAAACCTTGCTTTGGTAAGAAATGTAATCTTTAAAATGTACTATGCATACAAGCAATGATAGTATATCTAAAGATCTTTTAGATTTAAAGCAGACTGGGAACTGAGAGAAAAGTAGGAATCACAGAACAACGATCGGGCCACATATCGCCCCCGCGCGCGTCCCCCGACAAGCATGGACTTCAAAGCTCTGTGGTAGGAATGCTAAGAATGCCATTTTTTACTTCCTGAAAAAGAAAATCATAAGATAATCAGTCCCACCTTTTTTTTGAATCTGAATGCTTGTCATAAGTAACTTAGTTTTCACTTAATAGCTAACCAAAAAATATATTGTAAGTAACACAAATGGCTTATCGTGAATATCGTGATATTCTTATTATATAAAGTGTGCATGGGATCGCAGAAAATTTTGCCAATTGACCTCCAAACTTCAATATGAAGATGGCACCCAATGATGATGATGATTTTAATTAAAATATGTTCAACTATTCACACTATAAGTTTGTTATCTTAACCTTTCATTAAATTCATACTTCAGTTACATACCTAGACAGTATACTTCGCTGCAATATTGAATCCTGTTTGCTTTGACTGGTTTACGAGATGAATTAAGCGATAACATAAACTCGTAGCAGAGGCATCTTGTACCGACCAATGCAACAATAAACTCTGATCAATTGCAAACATCGATCAACCCGCCAGTTCTGATTGCCGGTATTTGAGGGAAAGTTGTGATGGAAATTACGTCAGAAGTTAGGGTAGGTACCAGCTATGTTGGAATAGAGCAAATTTTACAATAGTGATATAACTTTCATATGAAAATTGCATATTACTCGGACGATAGGTACCTGAAAATACCTTAGCGTAGGATAAAACAAAAATTCGAATTTCCTCTGAATAACGTTCCTATCGAAATATAAGGTACAGTTTCATATCAATTGATAGAATGCATGCAATACAATATTTGTACGTACAGCATTTACGTCACATTATTAAGTATATGTTTTTGTTCTTGGTTTTCGTTGTAAAACTTTTTTACATCATTAAAGATTGCTTGAAATGCTTTGAATAGTGATATTATTATTAAATTAATTTAAATAAGTAGGTATTACTCTTTATACCAACCTCACAATTAGCTTCATCTTTCCCAGCTGTTCCTATGATGCAAGCTTACAAGCTTCCTGAGATCTAGCTTATTTTAGCTCAAAGTGTAGTCTCGGAGAGTTCCAGAAACTACGGCGGTGGTCGATACTCCTTTGTTTTGGTATACGTGACTTGCGTTTTAGATGCACGCGAATGTACTATAAATACATCTTCTTTGCTGATATTTTGAGTGGTGTAGAAAATGAACTAAACGAGGAGGTCTTTGTTTTTTGATATATTTTTTACGACAGCGAAAGTGAACTCGTATAATGTAGGTAAAATAGGTACCACTACTTGATTCAAAATATGACTTATTTTTTGGAGGAATTAAACAATATTTTACTTTACACTGACTGAGAGCAATAATGGAATGGAACCATTTCCGCGATAATTTCATATTTTCTAACAATATGTAAGATATTCAAATTTTTTTACAACTGCCGAAGAGTTTTTTGTTTCCGCCCATTAGCATTATTCACGGAGGCTTTTAGTTTGTTGCAATTAAAAACTCATAAAATATCAATTTTGATAAAATAAAACGGCCATTAACTAGATACCTAAACTATTATAATAGGTATGTATTTACTAAGAAGTTAAAGTTTATTGGCTAATGATTTGTTTTTTTACGAACAATACATATAGGTACATTTTTTTTTTCAAATCTGAGGAACTGTACATAGAAACATCATATTATCTATTCTGTGAAGTGAATTTACTAAGCAGTAAGCGCGCTGTCGGAGATGTTTCAAAACTCAGAACTCGTTCAATAACAAAGTAACCAACATACTAGGTGTACTATATAACTCAAAACTTAAGAGTTCCGAGTACGGTATGCCGCACTTAACTACATTTTCCACTATAAAAACAAGGGAAGAAAAACTAAACATACTACTTCTAACTACTACAAAAAAGGGGCACTTAGAAAATCTTTAGAAAAGCCTAAAGATAATCTAAGTGCTCCAGCCCACTACCAGAGGGCAGCGTGCCCAGCATACTGGCCGCATTACCACGCTGGATGGCAATGCTGATACGTTGAGCCAGAAAAAGGCCAGCATTTTGGTCATGCGTCGCGTCAACTAAGCGCTCCGAGAGGTTTTGGAAAATAGTATGGGCTCCCGGACCCCACGGCCCCAAAGTCTCGACTCCAAAAGGCTCAAATATGTAACCTCGGCCGAGGTTAGCATATTTGCGTCTCTTGTGATGCTTGGCAATAATAGCTGCCGCTCCAGCCCGACACCGTGTCAAAGACAGATGAGAAATTACTAAATTCCGAATTTTACTCAGTTTCCACTGCAAACTGAGTAAAATTCGGTTAAGTTACTCTGGAAAAGTTATTATAGTGACATTTCAGTATATGTACCTATGTTCCACTTTGGAGCCGTAACATTTTTGGTACCTTAGTGGTCAAATGTCGGATTGTCCAGTCTAAAAAAAGTCAAAAATATTATAAAAATAATTAAAATTCCGTTAAATTAGGTCGATATGGAGTCCACACTCAAAACTGCGAAAAGTGTCAAATATGTTTATTCTCTGACCTAAGTAAATACTTATACCGTTTGTACAGAAACTCAAACCTAAAGCTAAGTTATTTTAACATAATGACACCAACAGTCTAAAATAGTGTTTGTATTTCAGTTGCTCACCCTATGCTTGTAAATAGCTCGGTGGGGGCGCGCGGCTAAATTGGCGCTCCGCTAATAACCATGCGGGCGAACTAACTTAGCGGCCCAAGTTTATACTTTTTTTATATTTTACTTACTGGTGCCCGTGGTTTCGTTTGTGTTTTGTGCAATAAAGGGGCATGGTAAACTTATAACACCCCCTTTTTAGACAGGGGTTATAGAAAAGACCATTATCATATCACATTTCGAATGACCAACTATTTTCATAGCTAAATATTAAGATGAACCGTCTCGGGTCTTGTTTGCAGCTGAAATTATAAACAAGCAAAGCTGGAGGTCTGGATTCTGTCTCAAATGTAATTTGATTTTAATAAAACTCTTAAGAAAGGTATTTAGTGTGTGTTTATACAAATGTTTCACCTGTTAATATCTGTAAATTTTAATAGTTAGTTAAATTAACCAAAACCAGTTTAATATCATTGCAAAACTTCGCTTCAAATTTTTTGATGTGATCAGTGTTTGTTGGACAACATCTCCGACTTCTATATGTTGGTGGATTGATCGACGAACATACAAATTAAAAAAAAAATAAAAAAAAATATCATTGCAAAAGTATTGAGCTAGATAACAGAAAAATTGCTCTAGCTACATGGACAAAAACACACATTTCTTTCCATGTGTATAAATATAGGGTGTTTAACCGTTCGTGGAGCAATTATCATATTGATTTTACTTAGATAAGCGAAGAGCACGCGTAACTTAACCGCTTATTATTGTTACTAAATTACAACCTAAGCTTATTAGCATTCCTGCTATCAAGCTTTCATATAAGTACACTAAAATGTCAATGTAATAGTTATAGGTATTAAATACATTAAGGTAAGGTATATTCGTTTGAATTTTAATTTATTTCACTCAATTTAGTAAAAACTTTATTACATTTAAACAATGTACATTTTACACCATTTATAATTTTTAACTGCTAATTTTATATCTTCACCAAAAGTTATTTGAGATTTGTAATGATCTACAGTAAACAATTACGTGCGATTTTCAAAACTTAAACTTAAATATAAATTATTTCAAAACCATTTCCCAAGCATCTGCAATATTAATTACAAATAGTACTCGTCAACAAAATCATATGCTTTTACTAGTACCACTTCATGGGTGATTATTTAGGGATTGCCACCCTAAACACTATGGCTTTAATGGGGACAACGATGCGGGCTGCCGTGAATCGAACACCAATCTGTTTTTTATACACCCTCCAATGAACTATAATACAATAAACCCTATTATCTACGCCATAAGGGTGAGGAGTAAATAAAGTTAATAGGAGTATAGTAAATTTTAGCAATCTGTTCCTAATGGAGAAATCAAAACAGGGAAGATTGATGCCATGGGAACTCATCGTAGGATTGTGGCAACTTTTGTTATTACCATGTTAATGCCAGGACCAAATTAAGATTCCAACTTTAATTAAGTTTTGGGCTATTTATACGCCAAGGTTCGTTTCATTCCGTGACGTCAAATTTTATTTGAATTTCAATAAGAACTAAATTGCAAAGAAGTAAAATATTAACAAAATGAAATCATCGTATTTCCACCTTCATTTTTTGTTACATTAATTATATGGTTACTTAAATCAGCTTCTAAACTAAAACAAAGAATGTTCAGTGAACAATAGGCAGCTGATGACTATCTCAGCCGTTCTGTGTATAAAATGCATTTAACATCAGATTTCCTCTTTAAAAAACTTGAGACGAGAATCATGTACTTAAACTACTTAAATTCAATACAAGCTCTGACGGACAATTAAAGTCTCCCATGATCATGATAAGCTCGTGATTTGAACTTGAGCTTAGCTAGGAAGAGCTTTTTGTTGGAATCTATTGCAAGTAAAGAGGATTGGATGCGGTTGTTAGGCTGCTACTTCCTGTTTACTGGGATTTTAATTAATATAACCAGAATTTGTGTTTTCAACCGATGCTTACAACTATGTTAACAAGTAAAACTAAAATTTACGCTAAGTTTTGCTGACTGTTAGAATTTCGATGCTTTTCAATTGCAAAAAAATATTACAGTAAGTAAGTAGGTACCCATTTTAGAAAGACTCAAGTTATTTTTTATTCCAAAATATAAACAAAAAAGCAGATAAGAAATCTTACTAAAAAGCTCTCAGTGTGGTAGAAAGTCTTAATATGGCATAAACTAAATACAAATTAATGAATACGTTACACGTATTGTTGCCATATCGAAGCTCACATGTATAATATAAATACGATTTAGGTTTTTACAAGAATAAATTACAAACACAATGTGGTCAAAGCAATTAAGCTCTACGGAAGCAATCTACTACGAAACTTATTACGTCGCGACGTGGACCAGTTAGAACCAGAGAACAGATAAACTGTTGATAGATAATGTGGAGTTTATGGAAATATAAAAATAACTCTAGTTATTAAAAAAATACACTAAGTACAACATTATTCATTCTTAATGGTTACAAATGCTGGTTTCATTACATTTGTTAAAAAGTAAGTGAGTTCGTATAAGAGTGGCGTGCTCTATTGTCGGAGATTTCAACCACCTTATAGGTATCTCTGCTTAACAACTGCTGTACATTAACAAACAGCCGGGACCTACATTTTAACATGTCATCCGGCACACAGTAGTTCTTTATAACTGTATCATTTTACTTACTTAAAATAATTAATGACACTTCACCATCGAGTAAAAGAGGCTGTGCGGAGTATAATTTTAATTTTGTGCAGAAATACATATAATAATAGATAATAATCATCCATCTACTACGTCTTAGATAATTTATTTCGTGATTAAGGATTATTGGAATAATATTAAAATCAACTAGTCTCGTTTAATGCACACACACAAGTGCAGTAGTCGAGTAGTCAACAACAGGTTATAATGTTTTTTAATCTATGATAAGTCAACAAATCATCTTCTCTTCGGCCAACGTTGTGCAAACACATGTTTGTACAACTCTGTTTACGTCATTATAAATCGCTTTATAAGAGTGGCGAGTGGTGTTAATATTTGGGCCACTTTGTAATGATCTCAATTTACACTGCTCATTTGGGAAGTTATGGATATGCTAGTTGGCGCCTTGACACTAGTTAATATAGATTTGTAGCCATCATTGTAAAATTTTAATAATAATAGCGGCTAGCGGCAGTATGCGATTACCAATGCTAAGCAATTGTTGACGAGGTCAGTCTTTAGATGGGTGACCAAAAATTGGCAATCCTCTTTGGCCACTTCCTTGGGTTGGATGACACGTTATATTGTGGTCCCGGCTGTTTGTCATAGTACGGCAGTCGTTAAGCCATGTCAGAGGCCGTTAGGGTGGCTTGATATACTCTCGACAGCTGATTTGGCCACTCTCATTCGATAAGAAGTAGAAGAATAATTATATGGGGCTAACTGATATCAATTAGTTTTTAATCGTATCATAAAACCTACTTGATTGTAATGCTGATACGACTTTCTATAGACCTGTAAAAGTCTATTTCTGAGAAATCGACCGCAAAATTTTGAGCAAGTAATTGTGAGAGAACTTTGCCCAGGAGTGTGACAGTACCTATGGGTTAATAAAAAATAAGTAATAGTGAACGAGAGTGACCAACGCTGTAGGCCAGAGTAAAGTTGAGAAACTTCATTAGGGCCACCGACTTGGCTTCATCATCATCATCATCCACAGCCCTTGGGATCCCACTGCTGGGTATACGCCTCCCTTTGAATGTGCCATCTGCGTCGATGTTGTGCAGACCTCATTCAGGTTGGACCCTCGACTTTGACGATTTATATGTAATAAACAGGCGGTCAATTTAGAGTTGTACTCAATTAAAGTTAAAAAAATTGCTCAAATACAAGGTTAATTTTGTCCTGGCAGTTACATGCATACTTATATAATTAAAGTCTTTAAATTATTATAATTTTTGCACAATATCACAGGTGATTCATTGATGAACTGATGATAAGTTATTTTTGCAGGTTTTTCCCAGGATTTTACGTTATTTGCGATATGATATCAGGTATTGTTTTTGTTTTTGTCCTCAAAATTTATGCCATTGAACCAATGGTATAAATAAACTAATTTAAATCAATATTATTAATAACTGTTAATTAATATAATCATATGATAAAGGGCCAGACCGATATTATCGTGAGAATCAAGCTTACAAAAAGTGTTTGTTCGCTTTGGTGACGGATTATTGTGAATATTTATGTGGAAGTAGTACCTATAGAGTTTTCATAGTGATATTAGCTTCATCCAGAAAAATACGTTCTAAGCCGCCGGTAATCATTAAGTTAAATCTTCAACCACTTATGGTGATAAGGTATTGATAATTTAGCCCATTGCTGAGCATAGGCCTTTCTTCTAGTAGGTACTCCACTGGTCCCAGATCAAATCAAAGAGCACCCTGGATTAAATTTAAATATAATATATAAAGCATAACAAATACCAGTAAAAGTTGTAATATTTGACGTCAACAGTAGAGTCATGTTGCAGAATGCAGTGACGTAGCGTTTTCGATTCAACTTTGCTTTGTGTGAAACTCACAGATTGGTACTTGTAGAGAACGCATTACGTTAGCTTGCTATGGTTGTCTTGGTTTTCATATAATGTCTATCTAGATCTGATCACCACTTCGTCCTGGCCATTTCGGTGGTTTACGATGGCTTGCGCTCTTCTTTTGAACTACGCCCATAGTTTTAAGTTGAAATTGCAGCAGAAGTCTAGAAATGTAAATTGTGATGAAAATGTATATGTGTGATATCTATAGGCACGAAATCTAGGCTTCAACCGCTGGGATTGCTAGGCAACTAGACTTTGATTAAACACTAGACTGTCGGCTTTGTTCAAGAGACAATGCGACAAAGCACAAAGGGTACCTAACTAATACTGCCAGTTAATTGAAATACGAGTTGTTGCCAATTACCTAGTTTTTATTCTGGCTTTGTGGAAAATTGGGTACCTACTACTACTTCTTCAATTAATGCAGTATTATTTACACTTATTTAGGTCAATAGAGAAGTAAAGCTAATTAAATTATGTTATAAAGTTGTAAATATGTGTGTTCTTTAATATCTATACCACTTTTAATGGTTAAATTATTCTTTACACTGCTGAAATTTTCGGACAATAAACGTTTTTGGTCTGGTAAACACCTTTATTCCGAAGACACAAATACACAGATTTGACCCAAAATAATTTGATGGGAAGAGATAATTGCATCATATAAGTATAATTTATTTGTGTATACTTTTATAGAAGTAAAAACCTGCACAAAACAATTTTGTTGTTTGTATTTTGTTGTAATTAGGCCGTTAATATTTGGAAAAGATTCGTTACAGTTATCAGAGGGTTTAGTTTAGTAACCGTCATTCACTCCCCCAACGATGAAACAACTACAAAGGTTAATTCATTCACTTATCAACTAACGAATAGGGGTTGATTACAACGCCACGCTGAAATATTTATGTAGGGTGAATGCATGGGGATGGTAACGGAAATTCACATAAATATTGATAGTCATACTGTATTTCCCATGTCTATCAGTGAAGTGCTGTGACGCCCTAGGTTTCATCCAATCCAAGCGCCCGTAGCTCAGCTAGCGGAGGCAATCGCATGCCCAATGCACCAATGTTAAGCAAAGGTGGCAATGGTCCACGCGGTCAGTCTTTGGATGGGTGACCGAAAAGTGGCATTCAATTTTGGTCGTTTCCGTGGGTCGGATGACAAGTTAAATTATAGTTCCCGGCTGTTTGTCTAGAACGGCAGTCGTTAAGCCATGACAGAGGGATAGGGTGGCTTGATTGACTCTCGACACCAGAGTTGGCCACTCTCATTCGATAAGAAGACGAAGAATCCAATCCAATACTCGATTGCAGCTGAAATGGTTACGATTGAAGCTATCAATTAGGTATCCATATTGTTCGACTTCGTTTATCATTCGGTGTTGTTAAAAATGTGTCTGTTCTGTATTTTTGTAAAGTGATCCCAGATTTTTCTGTAATATGCTTAGCTAGGTTAGGTTTTATAATGAAAAATAATGCAATTTAGGTTGGATAAACATTTATGCACCTACTAATGAGCAGGAATCATTACTAATTAAATCATCAAAATATATATAATTATGTCCAATATCAAGTAGGTAAAACCGTGAGATCAGAGGTTAATAGCGCTGTGCTATTTTTCATTTTCCGTTCAATATTATTCTTGCAATAGTTATAAACAGATATATCATTGTAAACAACTAATTAGTCGTCAACATATTCTAGAAACGTTCCATTATGGTAAGCCATTGGTCCGGTTTGGAAATATCAACCACTGTACTGCGAAGCACCTTACCTAATTATGCAAACAGCTATATTTGCTTTTATTGTGTTATTCCGAGCCTTGATCTTTCGCACCTTCCCTCGACATCCCTTCAGATATTTAACTATTCAAATGATGTTTTAAGTGTTGAATTGAGTGCTCTCATTATGTTCAAATTTGCGTAGTATGTGGGTCACGCGCGGCGCACGCGACCCGCATGCTCGCAGCTCGCTCTCCGAAGGGTGCTCTTTACAACAATAATTCGCAAACCGAAGTCCTGTGGGACCGTAAAAAGGGGTGACGAACGCGCCGGACACTAAAACTATATTCGCGCGGTTTGCGATATGTGCATTCTTTATCGCGACGTCTGGGAACATAAAATGAGCTCCGTATTGCATTCTCGAGCCCGAGCCGGCCGTAAACACTTTTATTGTTAGCGCGCTCTCGAATGAATCAATCAATATTAAACTGAAAAGGAAAACTTTTATATCTTAATTGTATTCACAATTTATAACGGTCGCGACGTCCGTCTATATACCTATAGAGTTAGTAAACACTGAAAGGACCTCACATTAATAACGGGTCAACGGCCAGATAACAGCAGTCTCGGACTGTGTTCAGTAATTAGGTACCCGATTATATTGTCTTAGCTTGTTAACAGATATGAGCATAAAGTTGATAAATGTTGAATGGAGTTATCGTGCGTCGACCCCGGAGTCGATTTATTGATCTGATTACATACAGCCACATATAAGCAAGTTGGTATGACATGTATCATGTAGGGCGGAGATCTGATGTAAATGGATTCGTATTAATAACCTCTTTAATACACATCGATGCCTTGATTTGCTATTATTGTTGTACCCGAGATCTGATAAATATTAATATGAGCTGGCTCTTGTAAACACTCTGTCGACACTCTGTCATCCGAATGAATTAACGATCCTACAATGTAGAAGCGAAACCGCAAAATGCATGTCTTGTGTCTTAACTTTTTGATTTTATTTTGCCAGTGAGTTCCTAACCCATGTTAGATGCCTAGTATTTTTGTGTGGTCATCATAAAAGCAGCGGAAATATAAACTGCTAGATTATTATAACTAAAATTCAAGGTAAGTCATATCTAGACAGAGCTATGAAATTCCAAATTCCTAGAAATCCAATAAACTAGAGCTAATGACTCACAAATAGTGTTTTGCATAAAACTATATTGGGGGCAAAGGCCTTCCCAATTAGTCTGTATTTAGTATAGGGATTATTAAGATCACAAACCCTTACTTACTCATGTATGATATTCGATTCTTCTTATTGTTTGACCGACCCGACTTCTACAGTTTATTCATGCAGGATATTTGCCTACGTATCAAGCCGATCGTTTCGGAAAATTTTTGAATTACAAAACTGAACGAATAATTTCGAAATCAGAACAACAGAGCCAAAGTCCTTCTGATTGGTATTCGCATATCGAAAAAGAGAAATCGCATCCAGAATTCGTATTTCACAAGTTTGTGCTGGAATGGGGACGCGCTAAATAAATTGATTTGCTTTCTCTCAGCTAGGTACCAATTATACCTATACCTACCACATACTTAAAGCTGTGAAGCCAATCATTTGTTATTGTGTAGTTTATCAAACCAACGCGGTGATTTGATTCGAAAAATTACATCAAATGTGAACTAGTAGTAGTAAATAAAATAAATAAATAAATGTCATTTATTTCAGACCTTGAGTCCATACACATAAAAGATAAAATTAAATTAAAAGAATACTTAGAAGAAAGTAGTGTGAATATTTTCTGGAAACCTGGAGTGTTTTCTTGAATTTGTTTTCCTCTTATTATTTATTATGCTAAACAGACTAGTGCATTCAGTCTTTATTACTGCGCGAGCAATTAATGTCATATCTATTTCGTAGTTTTGATAGATAGAACAATACATTAGAACACTAACACCAGAGCGTGTGTGAATTAGTTAATTAATCAGCACATTGTTATTCCCAAGAGTGTTATTAAGTGTTCAACAATAACCACATGGATTCGACACAAAGTTATTAAGCGACTAACAAAAGATCAAGGTTACAAAAACTTACAACTTTTTTGCGTACATTCGTGACTGAAGTTTGAGCATGAGAAAAAATCGCGTGTAATCTAAAATAACTAGGTTGAGAAAACGCGAAACGACTCAACCGAGTTGGAGTCGGACTTGTTATGTAAATAGCTTAATAAGTAACGCAAAAAGTTCAGTAATGTATTCGTGTTTAATCTATTTATTAATATGGTTGCTGCTTCCTGCTTTGCGGAACATTTATAACATAATATACTTTTATTTTAAGCCCAATATTTTTTCACATTTCTGACCCCTCCATTAGTGTAGTTCCTGTTAAGGCAAGACACGCGTATTCCGTACATCAAGTCGCGGAACACTGGTCTCAGAATAAAATGACTGAGTGTTCCGACTCAAGGTCACACGGATATGCCGAAGCTAATATTAATTTGGCGTGTTCCTAGCCTACGAATGTTACGTTGGAAGAATGCATGATTTGATCAATCGTGAATAAAGCTCGAACAGGTGTGAAAAAGGTTAATTTGATTCCATTTATATTGTAATATAGACTAATGTAGTAAAAAATAGACAACGTGGTTTTTACCAATTGGTCTATCTAAGTATAATTGGAACACACATATCTGAAAAAAACTATTGTGCTGCACCGCATTGATACCCACTACCCATGTAAATACAGGTAAAAAGGTCCTAGGCATAACTCCTGGGTTTGAACTATCTCGAATCGAAGTTGCCTTTGTTTCAGTTGAAGGTAAATTCAGGACAAACTCAAAGACTACTCAACTCACGTTAGTCTTTACAATATTATGTGCTATACATACATACATCGTATGTATGCTTTTTATTTAATAAATTACGGACGGGAAAATGACATTTCATTTCCAAGTTATTCCTTTTCGATTATGATTTTTAATAACGACATCTTAAGTGTGTTTGAGAGATTCTGAGAATCTCAACATAATAACTCTACTACATGATTTTAATAACAAAACTTTTCATTATTTGATTAATAAAACTAGACATAATGTAACTTCTAAAATTTTATAAAAACTAAATGTTATAAATTCAATTTGACGAGATATTGTAATTTGTGTAGCATATTCTGTGATATTAGTACTTATACCTATACCTATGTATGTTACAACTTTACATTATCAATAAAGATTCTTTATCTTTTTTATCTTATCTTTACTCTACAGACACGTAGAAAGAACTTGTTTCTTGCTAATGCCACTTACACAACATTTTGTAAATACATATGTCTATGTATAGCATTATACATTTGTATCTTATACCAAAAACTCAACGTATGTAGGTGTTTGTATAGATATATAGTATGTTTTTTTTACATTAAATAGGCTTACGTTTGACTATAGCTTGCCTGATGTTAAGCACCACAATAGTCTAAGAGGTGCAGTTCCATATCTATTTTTACCAAAAAATTGTAGAATAGAACACGTCATTATAAGGATAAAAACCAGGTTTAAAATACTTCCATTCACATAAATTCCGTAATACCTCAAACCTAATATAATTTTGTCAAAACATTGATTTACAATGTAGGTGGAAATCGAGTTCCAACATACCTGTGTCCATATTCAGACATGAATCCGACACTATTAATGATGAACATTAATATTTCCAAACCAGTTAATGATTGTACGGACGACCATAATAGTTCCTAAGTCAGTAGGCTATTGATGCTATTACAGTACCAGTATAAAGACCGGTCCTTACAACGATCATATTTTAAATAGACACCTCGTCACCACCACCTATGACCAAGAAATCCGATACACATATGTCAAATTAAATCACAGAAAATACTATTAAGTCAATTGTGGGCTGTTTGTCATAGAACAGCCACCACTATGCCATGGTAGAGGCTTTTAGAGGTTTCAAAACTCTTGACACTGCGGGCCACTACACATTATACACTATTAAAATCGATCTAAATCTTTATTATTAATTGAATGATTGTTCCGTCAGTCGTCACCAGAAACTCGTAATACACCTAGATGCTGATTGGTTCTAGTGTAAGGTAATAAAATACTGGTTATAGAAATATTAGCTTCAATTGTCTGTAACGTAAGATATTCCCAAACTTGTTTCACTTGTCCAATTTGCCACGAGAACTCGTGTAGTGTTATACATAATATGAACACATGATTAAAACAACTATGAAATGTTAGTCTGTTGTTCGACCGTCTGATATTACGGTTCATGTAGAATACGGGAAGACAATTAGGAGTCCCTAAGTTTCATTATCCACGGGTCCACAGAAGCGGGAAGGATTGCGTAAGAACGATAGTTGTTGTGGTAATTTATTCGGCACAATATTGGTAAGTGTTACGTGAATTGAGGCTAATCGCACTATCTTGGGCTTTCGGATTGAAAACGAGAGTAAAGTCGAGAAGGCTTTTGTGGACTAGATTGTTGAAGGCAGTTTTTGCATGGTTTGATGTTTTTGTTAGTGTGCGAACTGTAAGCTTGTGGTAAACTTATTTCATGCTTTAGTTTTTTGTGACGTTGGATAGATTTGCGTCTGACTATATGCCTGCCTGATGTTAATCAATCCTGCAACCTACCCTACAAAAAAGCATTGTTTACTTTCTTAGAAAACTTTGGAGCAGATTAATTTATGTGAAGCTTTCAACTACGTATATTTTACTTTCGTTTAGTAATCTGCAAGTTTAGAATTAGTTGTATTTATCAATACGTAATTAGTACAGTTTCTAATCACGTAAGTAACGTTGTAAGACTGTGTCGTGATAGTTTCAATAATAAAAAAGGTTATATTTAGTTGAAACTATGAGCAATCAGCATGGTCCCAACAAGGTATAAATATTTAGCTCTAATTCATAATCCCCTACTTTCTAAACATCAGAAAGCCAACTATTCTCGAAGCATATAAATGTGATCCATCAATATGTTAGTGAGGTAGCTAATAGCAAAGGAATCTGTACTTTCGTCACATCGAGAAATCACCCTGGCAAGATATCTCTACACTCGTTTATAATTGCAACTAAAATTGTCGATTGAAGTATGATGTTAAAAGTGAATTGTGCTGCCATAATAGTGTAGTTTTACAAATTTCTTGTAAACTAGGACGCGGGTCCATTAACGGAGACTTGGTGCAATGTTTGCGATGCAATGTACCTACCACGTCCGCGTATTAAACTCTAAAACAGATTGTACAATACCTCTTACGAACTTCCGCTGAAATCGAGCGGGGATTTATTGCCTCATGATCGAAATGTGACGTTGCATTATCTCATTTATAATGCTGTAAGCAATGAAGGAAAACTTTCTTAAAATGTGTGGAAGGTTGAGGTGGGAAGAACACACAACGTACGATGTTTATACCAAGCCCCTTTGATAGGCTTTGCTGAAATTCTAATGAAACGAAATAGGCTGATGGGATAACTTTTTTTAATACAAATCATAATCATAATTACAAAAACGAATTAGATACAATAAGCGCAAAAGCTACAAAACCAAGTGTAATCAATCATCTACGCCAATTTTTCTAAAACATCAATCTTGTGTGTAAAAAACAGTTGAACCAGCATCAACATTATCTGAACCAGGCGCTAGAACGCCTTCCTATTGTCTGTGTAAGTGTGCAAGTAAGGCATCGTCTCTGTGTGCGGGTATTATCTAACACTCTATCAGTGAAAGTGTACGTGTGTGTGTGCGCTGACGTAACAAGCGAGCAACTCGCCGGTTCCACTCTCACTACCAACCTCACGATTGAAGCTGATATTCAACTAACCACGACAATATTCTACTAGGAAGTCCACTATTATCCGTGTATCTCTTAATGCCATATTCACTTAAACATTTATGGTCTCTATGAGGAAATGCGTAGCTTCGGAACGCACAAATCTTGAATTTTGGAGGCGCGTTGATGTCTTTTCGACCGACAACTTTGGCTTGCGTAATTATACACGCTACATAGTTTTTTTTTTATATCAAATCTGCATAATGGCACAGTTATATGTACTCGGGTGGATTATATTAGCCTATTAGTTTACTTCACTGGCACGTTACGCTGTTTTAATATTCAATCGTGAATTAACATTTTTAGTAGGTGTAGTTTTTTTCGAATGAAACCTTAGTAATGTACATATGTAGGAATATTTTTGGTTGAAACTAGTTCTTGGTAGCATTAGTGCTTGCTTGTTTAGGTACATAAATATTTAATTTGTCTAACTAGTTTGCTTTTCCTTGATATTATGTAGATTTAGGAAATGCGAGGAAAAATCATTGTTATGTTCTAGGTAGGCATATAATCTAGAGTTTGTAGACGTAATATGTGACGTCACTTATGCAGGGTGGGATGATAATCTACGCAAGTATAGGTGATGCGTAAAATCTTAATTTAATGTGATTAATATTCAAATACTCTGTCTCATATTCTGTCCTCAAATTACACATTTTAACATAAAGTTTTATTTACTAACACAGTAATAGTTTAGGTAAAACGAAAGTAAAAGTCAAATAAACTAAATAACCCGCCCTTAATCGTTCCTAATTGAGATATACTGATTGAGTAAAATAATTCCTTGCTGCCGCTCGCGGCAACAATTGGAATGAGAAAGGCACCATTTAATTTACCAAAAAAAACTTTTTACACAAATCACGTGATCATCAATGCCATTTTTTAATCATCACCCAAAAAAAATATTGAGAGTATTTGCTATTCAGGAATGAGCAATACATTATATGATTGCATCTTTACATGGTTCATTCTTATTGATTTACTTATGAATCTACTATCTAGTACTAAGGTACAATCTCCAATATCAAACTATATAAATAAGTATATACGTAATAATTTGTAGGTATTAACAAACCAGAAACGTATTAAAACTAGTCATATTTTCTCACAGCGCTCATGTAATTTGTTTCGGAACTTTTCCGGCATTAGCGAGTGTGGCTCTGCGGTTCCAGTGTCTGCTTTTCATCCAGACGCACTCTGGTTCGAATCCGGCCCTACACCAATGACTTGTATTTTCAAGCTATGTGTGGATTTGCACTCGCTTAACGGTGAAGGAAAACATCGTGAGGAAACCGACATCTTTGAGGACCACAATATCCGAGGAAGGACCCGGGCTCCCACCACGATGTATCTGCCCAAGAAAACTCCTCTAACGAATTAATTCTGCGGGGGAGTCACGACCCTCAGTCAAGAGGAAATACGATCCAATGAGAGAGAACAAACCAGAAACGTTTTGAAACTAGTCATATTTTCTCACAGCGCTCATATAATTTGTCTTGAAACTTTTCCGGCATCGAGTTGGCCTGTAGCCTGTAGTAATCTAGTTTAGTAAGAGTAATGTCAAATAGGAAGGAGAATATACGCGCCAGTGGGGGCAGCATTTGGCTTCCGTATCACTACGTTGTATAAAACAAAGTCACTTCCCGCGTCTGTCCCTATGTTTCTTTAAAACTACACAACGTATTTTGATGCAGTTTTTTTTATAGATAGAGTGGTTTAAAAGGTAAGTTTATATGTATAATAATGCATGCAAAACCGCAGGCAAAAGCTTAAAGTTTTTGTTTATATTCTGGTTGGAGATATTAGTTCAAAACTTGTTCGTTTGTAAATGTAAAGAGAGGAAGGAAACTGGTCTGCATTAGATAGTGCAAGGCAGCTTCCGCGAGGAAGTGGGGATCACGTGCGTAGACGTTGTAATTGGTGTGTTGATACTTGATTGTTCATTTGTACGTGTAGGTATGATAAAGATTTGCAGTATTTTTTTGGACTATATTTCGTTACTATTAAACATTACCCTAATTGCTTTTGTCCTTAAAATGTTATGTGTTAGTTACCAGTACTCATGTATTATCTTTTTTTGAATTGCCTGGAAGAGATCACTTAAGGTGATAAGGCCACCCACCGGTGCATACGATATATTTATAATTGTTATGTTTATTTATATTAGCTGCACAATAAAGTTATATTGAATTGAATGAATTTGTATACAAATCAAACAGAGACAGATAAACTCTTTACTGAAGCATAAACAATTTTCAAACAGTGTTATAATAACAATAAAAAACAACAGAAATGAAAATGCTATTTTATAATCAGCACCATATTCTTAGGATTCAAAAGTAATGGTAAGCATGAGCTAGCAATATAATTACTATCAGGGTCACCTTCCCGACCACTTCCTCAAAATTCAAATATACCTAAACAGGTTCCTACAAAAAACTAAAAAGCTCACTCCAGCATCTCGAGGGGGCTACAGAGACGCATCCAGGAAACAAAACGGGGCAACTGCACAAGTTTCTTAGTAAGAGACTGAGAGAGTATATAAGAGACCACATAGGGACTGTTAGGACAGCATATCATAAAATCAGCCAGATTCGAAAATGTTATGGTTCTTGTATGCCAAGGTTCCGTTTTTGGCTACAATTTATGTGGCCAGTATATTTTTAAGACCTAGTAAAGGTCAAAGACATGACTGTGAATCGTGAAAAAGTGTCATTAGTTAATGAGACGCTTTATTTTTCCTGATGCTCAAATACTCACCCAATCAAAAACTTAACCGATCCTCCTCAATGACTCGTATCTTATACTTGGGTCGCTGATCACATGCCCCAGCCTCAACACCCCTGCTCCGGTCCTGCCGGTCTATAAGCGTCAGTAAAGGAGTTGGCGATGACGCTGCACACTCCTGCGCACTGGACTGGCACAGCACGCACCGCCCAATTGGAGCTGCCACGGTACGCTGCACAACTATTTACAGATTGCTGCTTTTTGTCTTAGGTAGGTAGGTGAGGTTGGACGCAGTCATTTGTCAATTTTGTGATAGAGAAATGACGTTATACATTTTTTTTTTTGCCTTGCGCATAGATAACTATTACCCTTTTAAAAATGGGGTATTATGATGTACAATTATTTATAGATGGCTGCTTTTTGTCTTATGTAGGTAGGTTAGCTTGGGCGCAGACATTTGTCAATTTTGTGATGGTGAAATGACGTTTTGTATGTTTATGTGTAGATACTTTCATAAACGACAGTGTGATTCATGTTGGAGCATGCATGCAATCTTTTGTATGTACTATTATATAGAAGAGCTTTTTATGAATAACTTCGATACCTACAAAATATTATATAAGTAAGTACTTATAAACAAAACCCAAACAAACAGTATATTTACATAATTTAACCAAACAATAAGAGGCGTAATCATATCTTATTAATCGGATGTTTACAACAGCAAAAACACGAAATGTCAAAATTATTATAAAGTGATATATTGTGTGTGTCAAAATATTATCGTTTCACGGAAGTTCCTTGCGTCGATCCATCATACGATGAAGTTGTCTGGCGACGGCGCCGGCGGCGACAAGCGGGGTTGGAGTAATTCTTCTGTGGCTTTATGTAAATAGCTTGGATTGGGCTTACATTGTTTCAGTATTATAGTTATTTACATATGTTGACCACTCTCATTCGAAAAAAACAAGAAGTATAATAGTGCTTCCTTTATGGGACAACTTTTTACAAATTCTGCTAAATTTTAGTCTGGTGTACAGAGATAGGTAACTATAAAATATTGTAGTTTTTATTTTATTTTAAAAAACAAAGGCCCTGTTAACTCTCATTTGTATTCACATTTCATGTAAATTTACTTAAAGTATCTCCATCTTGATCATCAGTATAGGTAATGCACTGTATAAAGCCTTAAATGATATTTACTAAGTACTTGTGCGCAGGAAGCTCTGATTACAAAAAGAAACGAGAATTACTCTGAATTAATTCAGTGAATTATCAGCAAAATGTCGCACGAACTGCATTCCGCTTATATTTTTCCTCGGCGCTTTCATTATCGCCCTATGATCGAAATGTCACCCGTACGTTCGTGATGACCTCACATCCTGGCATTTAAGGTGTTCTACTGTTTGTTTTACCTACAACACTTTAATGTAGGTACTATTTACGAAAGATCTTAAGTCGCACGATGTCGGGCAAATGTACAATGACTCGGCGATATTGACGCTCGGTTGGGCCTGTTAGTCATCGTTGGAAATCGAATTTTCTACAAAGGCTCGAGATTTACTTCTGGCCGGAGGCAGGGCGTAAGGCGTAATTCAAGTCAAGGATACTGCCATTGAATGTGCACGTAATTTATGGGTGGAAACTGAAAGTTGTCATGCTTTGAATGCTGCTAATTAATCGGTGCACCTATTCAACGGTACTGTTAGAACGGTGGAATGAATTGTGACTTTAATTGCCGAGATATCCAACTCGAATGATGTAGAGCTAAAAGTCATATCTAAGGTCAATGTAGTTGAATAGCTCATTTAAGTCATAAGCCTTAGTAAGTTTGATATGCGATAGAAGATGGATGTAAAGTACGTTGCATCTTTGGTTGTTTTCAATAAGGACGTTTGCTTTATAGTTACAAATATCGTTATTATGTGCTCGAACTGCTCCATAATGGCCGGTGAATATAAACTTTAAAAATATTCGTAGAAGTAACCTTCTTGGCAAAGATATGTACCTAGACGAGATTTTTTCATTACTAGCAATTCCATTGCTCTTCTGGTCTATTGTCTTTTGATAATTGTAATTTAACTAAAACACGTGTACAATATACGTTTTTTGTTGCTGCTTATGAATATGTAATGTATTTATGTAAGTATGTAAGTGTTAATTTCATTAAAAAAAATTTAACTACATTTGAAGATGCAAATTGATTTATTTCTTAAAACCGAAAAGTAGTGTGATGTTCTACATAGGGCAGTGAGACGTTCTACATTTATTAAAAAGTTAAGGTATCATAAAAACAAAATTTAAAAACTCACGGTCACGTGGTCTGTGGGAAAACCCCTATGATGGATTATGAGTGCCAACAAAATGGACGTTATGTAAGAATACATGACGCGTTGACGCAACGCTTGGTGTCGTGGCCCGTGGTAAGTGTGCCACTAGCATTATTGTAGTGGCTGCTAGGTAAGCTGTGGTAATAAGTGGAGGAGTTCGTGAAAGATACCTTCTAAGACCGTCTGGAGGCAGCACTTGTGCTATGTATCGGTCTTTAAGATCGTCTTCAGCCAGATATTTGTTTACATAGTAGCGGCACCATGCTGTATTTTTTTTTTTTTTTTTTTTATTTCGTTATTAATCACGTTAATCCGAAATAAAACAAAAAATATGTTATTCCCATTTCTTATCCATCTCTACGTCAAACTTTATCCAAATCGGTTCTGCCGAAAGCCGTAAAGAAGAGGCTTACTTAAATTGACACAAAGCGAATTTCGCTTTCAATATTAGTGGAACTGGATAACATTCGGTGTGTGATTTATTTCGGCTATTGTAGACAAATCCTTTCTAATGATGCTTATACCACAGTTTTGCTCATTAGTGTGTCGTTGTAACAACCTAGTAGACCAATCCTTTCCTGTCAAGTCAATTTTCCATTTCAAAACATCTTTGTTTCAGTGTCTTTACTGACTATTACTAAAGTTTTGACTGTCACCAAAACAAGTAAGTTTTCAGTTCCAATATCATCCACGCGCTGATTTATCCTCAGTCTGTGTTTTATAGTGACTATCAGTAAACTGTGGTGATCAGCTGTCCCAGTAAAGTGACATAACCGAGCTTCCGCCAGTGAAAGGTACTTTATGTCACAAACTTGCATTCAGTCGTAACTGGCTCGTGATGAAATTGAATGTATACTTCATGTGGGTCACCCAATTTGTGGGTTTAATAATGCAGTGCTTTGAGACAGGTCGGAGATGATAATTATAATTATTTATTATTATATTTTGACATAAGACAGGCTGTAGTCAAACGCAAACCTATCCCAGGTAAAAAGAAAATGTGTTGCTTGATTTGAGTTTTGTGATTGTGTTAGTTATTTATTGGGCTTCCATTATTTTTAGCTCGTACTCTATCAAAACAACAACAAATACTAAATAAACAACATTAATTAATGGACGGTGTCTATATTGACAAAAATAAGCAACTTAAATCTAACAACAAAGAAAAAGCAGGGATTAGCCCTTTTGTAAAGACGCTATGGTCAAGACAAGTGTCTTGGTATTTTTTAAATGATACAACCAATCTATGTACCTAGATATAGTTTTGGATTAAATAATGTAGCTGCTTAATTCCTTTTAAATACATAGCGCATTTTGACCTCATTTACTTGGACTAGCTTCGTAACGATTATAATATAAATGATTATAATGATTTGATATAAATGATTTTGTACCATGATTCTCACTACATCTTTGCAAATAAATGAATTTGAAACTCATATAACATGATGATGATGATAATGATATAACATACAAAAACACAATAAACATTATATATTACGATGCACTCAAAACGTAAATGATGTTGCAAACGATAATAATAGAAACAGCGTACACGCCTGTATGTATAGGTATATTGAAACTACATTATTTGAAACCAGATACAATATTCGCCTACTGACCCCTAAACTATACTAACCTTACAGAAAATACTATTGCCTATATATTTACCACAAAATGTTCCAAATTAAACTTTATCACTATGATTTTAGGATCATTTTGGCAATGAACATTTATCATAGCAATTTGAGCAGTTTAAATATGACAACATGGCCCAAAGGTTACGCAGTCGTATTGTAAGCAAGCATTGATTTACATATGAGGCTAATAGATAAACAAGAAACTTTACAGATGTTTCCAATGTTTACACAAAATTCACAGCCTCGAAACTTGACGAAACTCAATGTACTCGTAACTGGAGTTTATTACTTTGATAGAATAAACATTATCTAGGCGAAGCACTGACTGAAAATTTCTAGATTCTAGACTAGAATAACATAATATATCGTCGGTCGTTTCTATCTAAAATAAGTATGTATTTACAAAAAAAAACCTAAATATTATATCCGTATTCTGGTACCCACGACACAAGCGTTTGCTTAGTGTGGGGCTAGATGGCGCTGATGGAATGTCCCGGAATATTTATTTATTTATTTATATAGGTTTGATTACATGAGTGGTTTGGCTCAATATTTTTTTTTTCATTCTAAGTATAGCAAGGTTTAAAACTCTTTAATTGTGGGTGTACTTTGTCTTAAGAACGCTAAAATGTAACAAATAAAAGTCGCAAAATTAGAGTTGTTTGTCTGCTCTAAGCCTTAAAACTTAACGCGTTTGTTACCTTACCAATTACCCTAAAAAAGGTTATAAGTAACTCGAAATACTCCATAAAATTAACTGTATTGCCCTATTCCTAAATAAATTACTTTTGATAAGGAACACCAAAAACTGAAGTCGATTCTAAAATTATTAACAATACATACAATGGATTACATAACTTTGTAAGTAATAACAAATTTTTTGTAAGTCGCATAGTTTCCGAGATACCGCGAAAAAAGAGTATCCGCCTCTTTTTCCAAGATGGCGGCCGGGGGACAAGAGTGGCGACCCCACAAACTTGAAGTTAGGCTTCTATTGACCCCCCAAACATTCACCAAAAATAAAATTGCGTCCTCTTAAAAATGCGAAGCTCATGTAACATTTCAATGGACTATTGCTTGCACTGTCTATTATAATATTATGCTTAAATGTTATCAGCGAGTTAACGAGGAAACACAGCCAGTGTCGCAATTCCGAACTAGATTCGATAGCTATTTAGTCAAAACTGGCCCCTTGAAAAGTGGTAGTGACCGCACAAAACTACACTTCACCCGGATAAAATCAAAACTAACACAAAACAACCACATTTGACATGTTCTTTATGATTTTAAAATCAATAAATAAAGTGCTGCCATCAGTTAGGCCATTAGAATAATTTTGTACAGACTTTAGTTGTTGCTAATTCACAACCGGAACTATAAATTAAACTTGAATAAATGTGACATGCTCCAAGACTGGTTTAGGTTTGACTTACTAAGCTAGGGATTGAATAACTAATTTGTTACTTCAGTTCCTTGGTAATTAAATATGTCAGCTCGGAATTAATGGTTGTTTAATGTTTTGGTGTTTGTATTATAAAGCAAGTAATCTATTTCATAGTGGATTGGTGAACCCCATTGACAAGAGATTTTAAACCACCCCAATAGCATTTGGCACTATATGTAGTAAGTACTGGCTTATGATAAGAACATTGAGACAATGAGCATACAGAAAAAAATCGATAATTTTATCAGTTTCTGAATGCAGTTTGCATAAACACAAATAACGTAATTAATATCGTAATAGCATTATTACAACATTACCTACTTGTAATTAAATAGCACCGATGTTAAATGAAGCAAGTCTCGCGCATTAGTTGCTTATGAACAACGACATTAGGCAGACAAGACACCTCATTTAGGCTAAAATATCTTTATTAGTTCATACAAAAATGGCTAACTCTGGTGTCGACAGATTTCCAAGCGGCTAACTTAACGGCTGGCTTATTAATCTCAATACACATGAGTCAAATATATATCAAGGATTTAATGTATAAATATCACAACTTTTCATTGTCATCTTCTAGATATCCTTTAAACTGCTGGATGGACCTGGATAAGAACTGCGCAGGACCAGGATGAATAGTATACTACATAATGTATCTAAAGACAGATCTACACTTTGCTATCAAATGGAAGATGTGATACTGTATAAATGTATAGGTACTGTACTTACTGTATCTAAATCTGTATGTTTTCGCTCTAATTTATGGCCTTGAAATCGTATTTACATAAATACTCGTATTAAACATCGCCAACGCTGATTGGCCCGTTTTTACGATACATGGTCAGCGGAACAGAGGTTAGTAGTCTATAGAAAATATTGTCTATGTTTACGAGTTAAAATCATGAGTTAACAGTTACAGAGAATGGCATAACTGTTAGGTCACAAGTTATCGCAACCGGAATTCCGTTCTTTGAAAAAATAATGCTCGTTACATGTTGTGGTAAAAATTGCACTAATATGATAAACTTTGAACTATAACAGGATGTTTTTTTGTTGTTGCTTGTTTTGGACTTGTTTTAATTTACTGTGAGCTTATTTTGTTATCTTGTAAGGAAGTGTTATTAAGTATTTCCTTGAATTTTTTTACCGAAAAGCCCTTGATACAATATATATATATTTTAGGAAATCATAAATTCTGACCATATCAAATAATTAACCGCAAATATACAAGATCCATGTCTAGAATTTTATAAGTAATGACAAATCGATAATTTTGCGATCGATGTCCATACTTAGGATGATTGGAGTAAAGTTACCTTCCATAATTATTATTATTATTATTTTCATATTCATTTATTTACAACTATTTTTAAATTTTTTACAATATATGTATAAAAAAAAAGAAACAAATATCATAAAAAACTTAAAACTAGTGATGCCGCCGGCAACGGGGCAGGACCCAAGCAACCGGTGGTAGAGGCTACAAAGAAAGGAACCTACGGACAATACGCGCCGTGTCAAGGATCACTGCCTTCTGTATCTGTCCCTTAACCCAACCTTCCAAGGAGAGCCTCTCAATGTGTTGATCGAGGCTCTTCGCTATTAGACCGTTCACCGAAACGACTATCGGGACAATCATCGTCGAATCAACATCCCACATGGCGGTAATCTCATGGGCCAAGTCAAGGTACTTGCTGACTTTGTCCTTCTCGGCCTTCACGAGATTCACGTCATGTGGTATGGTAATGTCAACAATAACTGCCCGGCGCTGGGGCCGGTCCACTATCACGATATCAGGCTTATTGCAAGCAATAGTCCTATCCGTGATAATGGTTCGGTCCCAGTAGAGCAATGCACGACCATTTTCGAGAACTGGCTCTGGTACATACTGGTAGTACGGTATCTGAGAATCAACAAGGCCATATCGAAGAGCAAGTTGCTGGTGGATGATCCTGGCTACTTGGTTATGCCTGTGCAAATACTCGCCGTTAGCTAGATGAGAACAACCGGAAATTATATGCCTGAGTGACTCTCCGGGACGGCGGCATGCTCGACAAATGTCGACCGTACCGTCTTTCAGGATAAATTTCCGATAATTGTTCGTCATCATAACTTCGTCAGCAATTGCACAAGCAAAACCTTCGGTTTCCCCAAAGAGGTCTCCGAAGCGTAGCCAGTTCACTGATGCCAAGAGATTCACATCCGGTCCAGTAAGGGCCTGATAGAACCTCCCGTGCAGCTCTTTGCTCTTCCATATCTCCTTGCGATCCTCAACACTAAGTACCACCGGTCTGTGCCAGTTCTCGTTCGCCAAGGAGAGCGGAGTGAGGCCTTTGTCGACAGCTACTACATCGCGATGTATCCCACACTCATTGTTAAGGAAATAATCCCTGAGATTGCACACCTCGCGGTTGTGAAGGGTCTTAGCGTTTAAAAAGCCACGACCCCCCACTTTCCGCGGGAGGTACAATCTCATAACAGACGAGCGTGGGTGTAACATGCGGTGCAAAGTAAGCTGTCGACGGACCTTTCTATCCAGGGCGTCCAGCTCAGTTTGAGTCCATTTCAGTATGCCAAAGGAGTATATCAGTAGAGGCATCACCCAACCGTTGAAGGCACGCACCTTATTGCCCCCAGACAGAAGGCTGTTAAGCACTTTTGTCAACCGACAAAAGAAGCGCTCCTTCACCGTTCGCTTGACGTCAACCACTGATATACCCAACGACTCCGACATACCAAGGTATTTGTAGGTTTATTTATTTATTTATTTATTTATAATAAGTTCTGCATATTGGAGCGTATAGCGTTCCCTTGCAAACCATTAGAAGTTATGTTTCCAAACCATCTGTAATGCTATATTGATAGAGGTGGTCACATTGTTTAGACATTGATCTTTCAATAGGACCAAATTGAGAGCAATCAAGAGCCAGGCCTAAAATATCAACTCACATTACATACAAACTCTCTTAATAAAGACTGTTTAGTCACCACTTTGAGATCGTTTAACGCAGACTTTTTACTCTATTCTTGTCCTTAAAGTTCTTAACTTGGATGTCCTGATCGTATTACCAAACAAAATGCTGTATCGGAAGAATCAAAATGAAACACACGAAGTGATAAAGTAGACTGAGAAGTTTTAGGCTTTCTTAGTTCCAAAGTTTTAGTATCCAAACGTCAATTTCTAAAAACTGCAAAATTAATAAGTGTTTGGCTGGACTAGTTTGGAGGCAAGCTCCTTGTTTAAATACTGACCATTGAAGTCTTACTAATACAGGGTATTGTATGAAAACAAGAAAGCTCGCCTGCTGCATGTCAGGACTGTATTTTTAGTCTTTTTACTCTATTTGGTGTTCTTAAACTTCTTAAATGGAGTTTCCTTGAGCAAACACGCCTCCCCTTTCTATTGTCACTCCGTGTGTTGGGATGTGTGAAAACATCCATACCTGCGTTTTTAGCTCTTTAAATTCTGGCCATGTTCGTCTCGAATTTTTTAACTGGTCTCTTGAGAACTCGTTTACAACAATGGCTACCGGTTCTGTGGAGTGGAGATTTGATGAGATGAGACAACACATCGCTTCATTGAGCTTACGAGGAGGTATGTGTCTTAAGATTCTCCTTCTAAAGAGGTTCTTCACGAATTTGTTTTTTAAAGATTTGCCGACAAAGCCATGGACCATGTATGGGTGTAATATAATACAAGACATACAGACAAACGTATTTATCGACGTAGCTCTTACATGTGAATGATTTCTAAAACTTTATATCGTGTGCCTGTATTTCAATGTCGGATATTTTTTAATTCTCACTCTCGTTATCCAAAGTCCATATCTCTTGTTAGATAAAAACACCAAACAAAGAACAGTAAAATGTTACGAGACGGCGCAAAAAACTTAGCATCCTCAGACGGTCTGTTTTGACCAAGTAAAAAATAGTCCAATAAATAAAGCAATCCAATTGAGGAACGATCACGAACCTACGTGATGGCATATACAAGGACGAGACACGTGATGCATTCATGGAGACTCAAACACGGAATATTGGAGGCAGAAGGGAAGCCAGGACAGCTCGAATATAATTTGTACTCACAGAGAACATAGATTAAAACATGACACGATGGATGAGAGAGAATAACCATTACCGAATTATTAAAAAAACAAATAAGTGACTATGATTATTTGATACTTAAGCTTAATAAGGATGAAAATAATAAAAAAAGAAACAGAAAAAGAGACAAGAACATTCGTTCTACTATTCAGTAGGAAAGTAAGATAAGTTTATATTAGGTAGGTATAATATTTAATATTTATTTTCTACTGAATTCGGTTGTATTTTTCTTGTCTATCACTTGCGTTAGTAAAATATTATGTTCGTTTCTTACTATATTCAAGCTGTCCTTCCCTTCTGCTTCCAATATTCCGTGTGTGTACAATCCCGACTAGGGTCAATTGTGTCTAATTGTAGCCGGCTGGATGCGGCGCTGTGTCGATGCCCTAGCAATTTGTATTTGTAGTGCAATTCTATTGTTTGATCGTGTTTACTGAACTGTTTGATACGGGGACTGAGTTACTGCTAACTGTACGTGCCTTTTGTCTGGAGTTGATGGTGAAGGCTTGCTTGTTAGTATTTACATGAGTAAATAAAGATAAAGGTTCGACCTTTTCTCTCTCTTACTCCTTTAAAGTTTTTAAGAAAACGTAAAGACCTTTATGATGACGTTCCCTTTTAGGAAATCTTATACAACATACAAGGCATAGGCTTGTAGGCACCAAACCTTTTTATTTTTATACATCACATTAATTATTTATTAATCAAGTAAGTATCACATGACAATTAATTACACAAGTACACATCTTCCTCATCTCATTCCTTACATCAACCCCTCCCCTCATTTCCCATTCCCGAGACAGTTAAGTAAATTATTTCCTCCGTTAACTAACATATTTTATTGAAATCTTTTTGTTTTTGTTTAATGTATATAGATAGTTATTTGAAATCCAGAAGGATGAGCGCGTTCCCCACGACACAGGGGAACCTAGTGTGAGGAACATAGATCACATCATTTGTAATCGATCCTAACATAGTAATATAAATATTTTACTAACAAACAAATGTTGTAACTTAGTTATAAGGTTTTTGATGACCAATAAATAAATTTTATTATTATTATTAAACCGTACCAACTATCAACTCAAACTTATCAATTACTGATTTAATTTTTGTCCTCAAAATCTACTTCCGAGAAAAGTTGCTACCCAAAATACAGATAACGTAACCAAAGTCAGAGCCATTAAATCACATTCAAAATGTATCAATGAGTGTGGGACGGCTGGTACATTAGGTCATTGGTCAACACATCTCATGTTGTCCAACGCTGGTTGACCTAAAATCCTACTTCCGTACAAAGTTGCCAACCAAAATATAGATGGTCACTTGCCTACTGAAATAAATAATGGTAACATTCCGTTATCTGCTAAGTTTATCGAATAATGGGATGGGTAAAAGAGGCTATCAGTAATAGGCATTTTGTAAAGAGTTACCAGAAAAATCATTGAAAGTGTTGGTGATAATTTATTTTTTATTTTTATATTAACAAGAAAGCTATTAATTAAGTAAATAAATTCATTCTTTAAAAGTCACTTATGAATCATTTCCAAAGAACCGAAGTTCGACATACTTCTGAGAAATAGCCCATTGGATAGACGAGATGAGCAAAGAAATGATGCTATTGAGATTTGTTACTTTTTTGGAAGACTGCTTAGAAAATAGATGAAATTGAACTTGACAGTAGGACGAACGACGTCGATATTTTGCTGATTTTACCTATCTACCATCTTCTTTCTTGAGTCGTATTTCCTCGTGACGAAGGATCATGACTCCCCGCAGATTTAATTAATTAAGTGAGTTTTCTTGGGTTATTTAACACAGTAGAAGTATAGTGTGGTAACACCAGCGCCGGCTGCTATCGGTATAGGGCACAGCTCCAGCGGGGTCGACGCGCTGATAAGGGGCTATCGCGACGGCCCCGACTCCACGTCTAAACTGCCGCCCTCGCTCTCAACATTTCAATACACTTTATCAATGAAATTAACAACAATTGATAAAAAATATTAACGGAAATCAGACCATGTAGCGTTAAGTTAAGAACATTGGTGCTGTTAACGGCTGTTGTGTTGTTTCATTTTCATCCAATGACCATAAATTATCGCATGTATCTAAGCCATATTGAAACTCGCTATGAAATTAAACTTGATTTTAATAAAGATGTCACCAATTTCCTGGACAGTTTGTAAGTTAATGATAAATACGGTCACGACAAAACATGCAAATGTAATATAAAGTAGTAAGAATAAAGATAAATAACACAGCAAGATATAAGCAAAAATAATTTAAATTTGCATACAAAATGTCATGACTCGCAGCTCATATTGCGTTTATCGGCATTACAGAACCGTTCAACTTGATATTTTATTGATAGAGTAGTTTATGTTGCTTAATTGAGGAAGGTATATACTTTATTAGATTATAGTTAATAAACGTGCCGTAACAATACATTATTAATGCTGTAATATGAATAATTAATGCAATAATAGCGTTTATTTTAGCAATACGATACTTCGCTTACGTTGTTTCTAAATTGTTGAGGCGAAGACACCGAAAGCCGATCGAATGAAGTCAGTCGGTCGCTACAGAATGGTATCGAAATGCCAAGAGCTTATGTAAGAGCCCGCTAGACCACTATTCGACGGCAAAAAATTCCAAAACATAATGGCTGCTCTCATTGTTTCCTCTCGGCGTGGCGCGATTTATGTGGCACTTTAAATGGCCAGGCCTACTTTAGGTCCAGCCTAAAAACACAACTTGGCGAATGCGCGCTTTGTTCTCGACCCAACTCTGCGGGCGTCGATTTTTTTCGGGGACCCTTTTGTTTTAAATTATGTAACCTCGAATTTCGAAGCGAGCAAAAAGTTTCGATGATGAATCGTCGTCTATTTTATTTTAACGAGGAGAGGCCTGCGGTTGGAGCCAGCTCGCCGTCAGAATAATGTGTCGGTTGATACATTGCGGGTCCCTCGCAGTATGTTTCGAGCTCGATACGCCCGTGCCCAATCCGGGCGATTGGCAAAGGTTTTACTGGTCACGTTTATAGGCCAGGATCCCTTGGTCGTGGCTCGTAAAAAGCAGCGCGGGCGCAGGCACGGCGTCGCGTGATCGGACCGGTTATAGGGGTAACATTGTTCATTATTCAAATTAGTGCGTGCTGTAATAATTTGAGTCGGGCCTTTCGAGCTGCGATTAGGCGCTCCGGGCTTCGAGCACAGCTCCCACATCTTTTAAAACTGCAATTCCGCAGCATTACGTACAACTTGATTGCTACACTGTTGCACGGCTTGCATGCTAATCGTGTTTAATATTTGTTTTTATCGAGATCCCTTTGAACATTCCAATTAAGATTTTAATTATTGCAATGTTGAGGATTGAGAATTAAATGAATATTCGATCCTCGGTAGGTACTTGAGCAGCCTTGACTTTTTCTATTCGTTTTTGATAGCCAGTATACGTGCTTATTATCTAGCGTTTGATCCCCAGTTTAATAAGCACCTATCCAACTTCCTAATCGTGTAATAACCAGGTACGGAGTACGAAACTTTCCGTAAGAGAACGGGTTCCGTATAAAGTATGAAACGAGCGTTGCAAAGATCACGTCATGCGACTATACTTCCTACACATAAGCTGTCATTGTAAGGGGGTATTATAATAAATAGACTTCATGCAGGGCCCTGTCGAGAGCTAGTTTAACAGGGGCATACATGAACTACTATCTTAATTTTTAGTTAATGTTTCCAACATCTTGTTAATTTAAAATTCAAATTCAAAGCATTTATTTCGACACATAGGACACAACAATATATACATACAAAAGTTGACAGCAGGTAGAATAGAAAGGTGATATTACGTTACATTTATGTATCCCGTGCGTCAAAAAAGGTAATATGCTGCAGATTGCTCTACAGCGCTGATTTTCAGGTATGACCCTTTGAGACGGGTCAAGAGTTAAATAAGAAAGTTAACAAAAAACAATTAAATAGATGAAGAGTAAACAGAGTAATTTGTTGTAATTTATTAAGATAAGTGACATGAAAATCATGGTTTAAAAACCCTGCTTCATATCTTCCATAATATATACCCTTATGGTATACCTTAAATACGTGTGGTATAATATAACATAGCTCGGCTGGCGACAAAGCGCCGTGTGGCAGAACCGGTCCTGACTTCCTCGAGAGCGATCTACGAGAACGTTATTGGAACTATTTGCAATCAGCAGACATTAGCCAACGTCTTCCTTTGATAGATAGCATGTTAACCAGATTCAGAATAATAATGTGCAACAGCACCCTAAGATGTGGCTAGCTCGCTCAGTGATTTCAATGTACGGATTTTGAGGATGTTGAGGACATTAGGTTAGATAAGTTTACTCTCCTTTTTCTAATCGCTTAGTAAAATATATCACTTGTCAAAAGTTGATGTTATGCAGTTGTGCTCATCTCCGAAAAAACCACACATAACACTCAAAGGGCTGTAGGGAAAGATACAATATGTTATCTATCATCCTTTTTGCGGTCTTGGTATAACAGAATTGAGTTTATTTTAATTCAGATTTGATAATACATAAAATCAAACCTATTCCATTGTAATTGTTTACCAAACTCTACTCATTCAGCCGTAAGTAAGATCATAAGGACTTAGATAAGTACCCGGCCAAAAACAAAAGTATTCAAAAATAATAATTATTTTTAGACTGTATGTAGTGTAGGTAGACTACATAGATACCTGTTATCATCACCTCATATAAATAATACCTTTTAAATAGCACTTGACAGTCTTGTTTTAGTTTGATCCAGTTTATTGATTTTAAAGTCGTCGAACGAGATGTTGTGCCGATTTATGGATCACGGAAGCAGTTGACAATGATTGGATTTGAAACCAGACTTATTATAAGGGTGTATAGGAAATTATCTGTTTCCAGGACACTTCCAAGAAAAGTTGTAACGTTTTTGGTTTTCATAAGTATTATTAGTTATGTAGAAGAATCGGTGAAGTTAGATTATTATTGCAGCCTGCGTCACTCCAACACACCACATGCAGTTGTAAATTGTGGTATTCTGTAATGGACTGTTATGTTTGTGGGATTGAAATATAGCATTAAAAACAAATACAGAAAATCCATTTCTGAAGTAATACGTCTTATTTGGACGCAGAAAAATTAAAAAGTAGGCTCACAAATCCCCTCACGGAGTGATAGTATTTTTCTTTATTGTTTTCAATTTTTCCTTACATCACAACTAACTAATCGAAAAATAGAACAAAAGCAAACTATAAATTGCGCACTGTTTACTAACTAAATATTATTATTTACTGATTATTAAGTCGTTATAGGTACGAGCATAATGAGCCGTCATTAATTTATCGTTAGTACAACATAGACCTTTTATTAATAGCTTGTTATGTTATGTGTAGGTCTGATAAAGCGCTAAAAATATTATACGAGAACGGTTTGAGGCACGTATTACTTCTTATCTAGGGTCAATATCGTAAGTGGGGTCCTGTGGCTAGGCACTGGTAATGTGTATCTGATGATTAGTATTTTTTTATCATTATTCATAGTAGAATAGTAGCCTTCTAGTCTTCTTCTTATCGAATGAGAGTGGCCAACTCTGGTGTCGACAGTTTTCAAACCGCCCTAAGGGCCTCTGACATGGCTTAACGACTGCCGTACTAGCCTAACAGCCGGGACCTACAATTTAATGTGTCATCCGACACACGGAAGCGCCCACAATGGAATGCTACTTTCTGTCACCCATCAGCGTACTGACGGCGTCGACCTTTGCTTAACTTTGGTAATCGCATGCGATTGTCTCCGCTAGCTGAGCTACGAGCGCTTCTATTTGTATATTATGTATTGTGTGCTTCTACGAGTATATGTAGTAAGTTCGTAGGAGAACTAGGAGAGTGACCAATCCTGGCGTGAAGAGGTACAAACATGTTTATAATAGCGTGTTTGATCAGATCGTAGCAATAGATACAGTCTTAAATGTAATATGCCTATAGAAGTACCTACCTATTTCTGTATTTTATGTCTATAAATTTGAAACCTCCTCGGTTATAATTTAATTCATTTAAACCATAGACTTTGATAGTCTTTCAAGAGTTTTAAAGTTTAACTTTAGAGACTATATTAACTAAATTAACCGTCGTGTTTTAGGGAACAAACATTCTCAAGGACCCCGGAAACTAAATAGATTAAACGTGTTAACTCAGTTATTCGTTAGCAGATAATTATAATTAATGAAACGGCAGACTAATTACATCCCTTCGATAAATATAGGTTAGTAACGATATAATCACTTGTTTACAATGTGCAGGAAAATACCATTGTTAATCTTAGTGGAATACACTTCTAGATTTTATTATAATTATCGCGTGTGCAACTAGTTTCTTGGTTGATTGATATAGTGACATAGTTTACATATAAAGTTTCATAAATATGTGAGCTTGGAATTCTGTCTGTTTGTTACACTATAGCGCCCGTAGCTCAGCTAGCGGAGGCAATCGCATGCGATTACCAATGTTAAGCAAAGATCGACGCAGTCAGTACTTGGATGGGTGACCGAAAAGTGGCATTCCATTTTAGGCACTTCCGTGGGTCGGATGACACGTAGCGTTAATTAGAGCGGCTTGATAAATTCTCGACACCAGAATTGGCCACTCTCATTCGATAAGAAGAAGAATACTATTGTGAATATCAGGTAAGTATCCCATTTCTCTCTCTTTTTACTTTTACCCACCCAATACAAAATGATCTAAGACGTACAGCTACATGAATATGAATATGCATGTAGTCGGGGGAGAATGTGCAGAATTTTTGTGCGTCCTTACCTATTTAGGTATTCTGTACCTACGTTTCCCGGCTTAGTACCTAAAACCGAAAAATTTACTTACAATGTTACTACGCCGGATGGATACAAAAAACTTTACTTACCTACTAGGTATCCAAGATTATGCCAATAGCGTTCCAAGTTGCTAGAAACAATTGGGATGCAAATGACTCCACACAACACAACACAAGTAAGAATAAAATTTCTACGTAAAAACTGGTCTTGAAGTTACCGCCGCGTTAGTTCCAAGAAAATACAAATACACAGCTTTATCGGTAGGAAAAGGATTAGCAGGAGGTACCGTAATTTATTTTATGAAGAGATTATTTTGTAATTGGAAAGTGAGAGTACCAAGGTCACTTCTAAGCTTAACCTTCTTTTGTTTTAACTCTAAACAAGCGATTGCAAAAAAAGTAGCAGAGAAGAAGATAGTATTGCCAAGTCGCATTGTTGTATAAGAATTGAACATTTTATTATGTACTTAGTAGATATAATACAGATTTGCAAGCTTTTATTTGATGACATTTTGACTGCTAATGTGAGGAATGAAACACTCGGGTTAGGCTTCGTATCAGACTGGTTTATTGAAATCCCATCGTTGACTTAATGTAGGTAATAGAAATATAGAATATTACTACAATAACACATAGGTACGTCACACATTGAAATTCATAGTACATTTAATATTTATTAGGATACGTTAATACACCGGTTCACTCGAATATTTGTGTCATTCACGTAGAAGGAACAAGGCACAACGATGCATTTGTTCAATAGAACTTTTCTAATGAAGTGGTTTTTTGGAGGAGACAAGACCCCCAGTAATTAGTAATATGTCTATGGCGAGGCGGGCTCATTCTACGCGAGCCATATACCTACGCTTCAGATAATACATGTATGTAATTTTACTCTGTAAAATACTATTCAAGCAGTAAGTATAATTTGCCAGGTGTCCTGCCAAGACTAGTCGGTCCTGTCTTGCTGGATAAATCGCTTATTTAACTCGATGTAAACATCAATTATAAGTTATATTTAGTGTCAGAGGCATGTCCTGTAACATAATATTATACTCTTATCGATTTATGACTCAGTCAAGTACCTTTCTAGTAAACAACTATGTATGTGTATACTGTATATATGTTTATATCTAGCTAAATCGATACATTTAAGTAACTAAACATATTATATATCTAGCTGGACCGATACATTCATGTAAATAAATAAATTAACTTACTTATACAATTTGACTCTATACTAGCAGGTACGATTGGTCACCCTTTGGCTTTCACAGATAATAAATTCAGTGCGGGAGTCACAACCCTCAATGAGGATAAAACTCGAACAGGACTCTATCCTACTTTTTATAACCTACTCCTACGGAAACTAGCGTAGTCCTTAAAAAATACAGAACTATCGCTTTTTTACATAGCACATTCCATTTTTTAATGTTTAGTTTAATGCAATCAAAATAAATGGAATCTATCTTAATACCTAACGTAGGAAAGTAGATACATACGATTTAAGTACAGAAAATACTTGTAACTATAATCTTTAATGCAAAATAGATCACTATCGTTTATAGACGTAATATCCTGCTTTGAGTGGGCAAGTGTCATGAATTGCACTCTTGGGTCCTCGCAAGATTATACTACGTATAACCAGTATAACTCGTAGCAGCATTTTCTACATAGATTGACATAAAATTCATTATCTCGGTCAGAATGTATTAGTTTCAATTTTATCCGCGGATAAACTGATCTTGCATGGGCTCTAATGATAATTAGCCCAGAAACCGAGTTATAAAGTACCTACCTATTTATGATTGTGTAATAATTACGGCAGGGTTGTCGACTTTTTGAGGAAAATTGGTGTTTTTGACGAGAAATTGAGGAAAATTTTGTATAAGTAATGTTTTACGAAATGAAGGAAACAGAGTTCTTTTTCTGACTATTCCGGTGTACTTGTACATATAATATCATTGATTCCGGTATGTAAGTTTTCTACGGCATAGAGTTATTACGACGATATTCTACGGCTTCTTTTCTGTGAAAGAAAGCTAGATTACTTGAGTGTTTGGATTTACTTAAGATACCTTTTTTTATTATCTTCGAATTCACTTGAAATCTGAAACTCTTTTGAACCCAATTATTTAACATCCAATAGTACACAGTTTTTCTTCTCTGACTCAACGTAAATGATAATGGCAGCTAAAAGTAGTTTCAAAAACGTAACACAAACATCTAAAGGCCTCAAAGCAACCCTATCATTTGATATTCGTGAACAGAATCACGCGCACGCTACACGCACGGCAAAACACCAAAAAAGAAACAAAACAACCATAGTTTCTTCACCAGTTCTACCAATGTATACCACAGAATAAAACACAGTTAGTACGCGAAAAGACATAGTTAGTAAGTAAAAGTCATAGAGTAAGTAGTAGTTAGAACAGAAACTACGTGTTTTGCAGCAATTAGAGTTGTGCATTGGAGCAATCGTAATCGTTTCGTCATAGAACCTTAGTCAACATTTATTTTGCTATTGGATAAAACTTTTCGAAACAGATGGAATTGTGAATGGTTTCTACGACGAATCGATGTGAAATATTACCTTAGCTGCGTAGGTAAATGGAAATTTCCGGTGTATTTATTTGTTGTTTATGTGGAAATTATGAAATAGCCATGTGGATACCTAGCGATTGCAATCGATTGGAGATTTTACTTTTATATTATTTACTTTCTCTAGAAATGTCATGGCAGTTTGATCACAATATGTACAATAATGTGAGTACATACCTAAACAACCAGATGGTTGGTTACGTATTGACAAATCTAGCAAAAGTGCAGCCCCGTCTGCCTACAAGAAATATTCACTCTCGGACACCAGTCTCTGCAAATATCCATCTTATACAAACTTGCAGTTACCTAAGTTGTAACTCGGACGCAACTAAATCATTATCATGAGGCAAGAACGTCAGAAACCATCGACATAGCCCATTGGAGGAAGTTCCAATACATCTTCCTGACTCATGTCTGTACTCCCCCGAGAATTGTTAGATAGAAGACCCTTTTCTTGGGCAGATACATCGTGGAGGACGTATTCTTAAAAATAACATTGAACCCAAAAATATTAAGGTTTATTAAAGTTGTTAAAGTTAGCATTCTCAGATGACGGATGCCGATGATGAGTATCGCACTCTTTAAAGTTTGAGACGGAGAGTACCTACTCAGTACTTACATATAAAATGCTCCTCTTACCCAGTCCATAATTTGTCCTATGTCGGTATCAGTGACCCACTTCGGCGGTCGCACGTGATGAAACGTGGCCGAAGCGACCTGGGTCACTACTATCAGGTAAGTCAACAGGTTCCACTTTTATCTATCTACTTATAAGATATTGGAGGCGTTATTTTGCGGAAATCCATTGTAGATGAAACTCTGGAGAAATATATAGTGTACCTATAAGTTTGTTGTTTGAAGCCGGTTGAAGAGCAGCGGAAAAACACTAGGTACACATTTCTCCAGAGTTTCTTCGATCCACTTATCTTTTCAGCTGCGGCGCTGTTCCTGGATATAAATTGACGACTATAATCATCACTTTACGTCTAGGAAGGTAAGGACACGTACTTACGTACCATTGGTTGTTTAAAAACTATTTGGAAAGTGACAGAAGTGACCTGGGTCACTATCGTCACTACTATCAGATGAATCAACAGATTCTACTATTATCTATCTAATTCTCTTTTCAGTTGCGACGCCTATTGAGTTTCCTGGGTACCTATAAAGTGACGAATATCGAATCATCACCTCATGTCCTACTCAGTTCGAAGAGCTTCAATAGGTATTGGTTGATACGACGCCGCATTTATTCTTTACATCGAGCTAGGATTATCCTAGCTCGAGGATTCTTTCCTCTATTATTAACTGTGAAATGTTGCCCTACTTGTCTTAGATGAAAAATATATTCATGCCGTGAACTAATAAGAAATGACGCACGAGAACTTGATAGGAGCCCCCTACGTGTTCAAATATAATTTATCGGCTTCTCGATATCCTTTTGTATTAGTAGACACGAATAATAATAAAGACACGTCATTTTTATCAACAATGTAGCTTGTAGTGTGCATTATTTATATGTATTACCCGCATCGACTCCTCACGACCGGAGCTTACTACAAGATAACTTATATGTACTTACTTGTATTATGTATATGTTTGTATACTTACTTGCTTTGTTGTTCAGGAAACGCAAGCACTTCCCGATTGGCCAAATACGTAGTCTATTGAAAGTAACTCTGACTGCACTTGGCCTTTCATCTTTTAATATTAACCCATTAAATACGTGACGTCGATCATTCTGATCGCTGCTTAATTCATGCTAATTTGATCCTTATGATTTTAAAAATTAAGGTGTATGCTGCTTGCAGTAGACCCGGCAGTTTATGGGAGGTCAGCTTAGTCTCGAGGTAATCAGTGTACTGCCCTTTAGTCTATAGATCTACACAATACTATGTATTCTGTGACAATACTTGTGCCTGAGAAGATCATTATCCCCTATGTATTAAAAGATAAGGTCGACTACAACTAGCACAACAAAGCAAACAATTTAGTCTATCAAAGCAATATAGGTAGCAGGAATAATTTCAAGTGAGAGAATCATCAAACAAGTCGTAGATATTAGCGGAAATATCGTGTACCTACTATTAGGTATCTAATCTAAGCAGCTATATGATTGCAGAAAGCCCTAGAGACGGCCATAAAAATGTTCCCATACATACTTACATAACTTTAAATCCAAATTATGCTACTAAAACTAGATGCTATGCTAAATATGCATAGAAACAAGATGCGGTTTGGAACAAATTGTAACAGCTAAGCTTATCAATAAAATCTAATTGCTACATACATTAGGTAGCATATTTCAACGAATAGTGTTTCAAATAGTTTTATTATCAGTCGCAACAATAACGAAACAGCTAATTTACAAAATGAGTTTATCAAAGCAGTTTTTTACTTATTATACCTGCATGCAATATATGGGCGGACCTTATTGCGATGTGGTGTTGAGAAATGTAGATAAGTATCTAGATATACCTACCTAATTTGAGTTGTTTGTGTATGAGAAAATGAATAGCAAATACCTACTACGAACTTAAGAAAAGCTACTACGTTTATTGATGTACCGTAAACTGCTGCAACTTTGCACGGGATTTCAAGTTTTTTGCAGATATTTACCATAATATGTATACTATCTGGGTGTTTTTGCTCGAATACACAATATTAGACATTTTATCTTATGCTGTATGGTGTCAAATAGTTCAAAATCTTTGAATTAAATGAAATAGAAGCTTCCAAAGTAGTAGGCAAAGTTGTGGCAAAAAAATCCAACTTTGCCTAGAAGATTATTTTACAAAATAAAAGCAGAGTCAAAAAACCTTGTCTTTGTTTTATAGGCTTGCTAAAGTCTGATCGTTAAATATCTTTGCATACAATTCAAAACGGCTTAGATATTTTTTTCTCGAAATTAGGCAAAGTTGAGCTTGCCTGGAAAATTTACCCATACAATCGGAGAAACTTATTAGGGTTGTGCTAAAAGGCTAAGGCGCCAGATTTTCTTCTACTTCCTTTCTTTCCAATTTCTTCATGTACGCACTGCCGAAAATATAAGAAAACATATTTATTTATAATACAAGTACCGATTTTGACATCAAGTGTCTAAAGACCACCGCCGGAAGACACGCTTTCTACCAAAAAACCGCACCAAAGCAAAATTGATTGACTCGATTAGGCGCTACAGTGCCACAGACAGACAGACAGACACACATAGCAGTCAAATTGACACCCCCTTTTGCGTCAGGGGTAGAGAATACAAATATAATACAAAAATTCTCATTTTCGAAAGTCGGTTAAAATACATAGTGGCAGCCCTAGCTCTAGGCAAAGTTGTGTAATTTGTGTTCGAGTAACCGTTTGCAACATTACCTACACTCTATATTACCTTAACTAAGCAATTTCACTAAAAAAAGCAGTAGTCACATTAAAATGGTATATTTTCTTATCTTGTGATGGTTTGAGAAAATAGGATTTCTAGCGTTAAACAGGAAAAAACAAAAAGTTTACAACCACAACAAAATAACGTTCCTCGCCTGCGAGTCTTTGACAATACAATGACGGTTCAAATGACAGTGTTACCTCAGAAAAAAAAACGAAATGGGTTGCCACTTTAGTAATGTTATTTACCCCATTTTCAAAAGTAAAATACAGATGATGTGTCAAAAGCAAAATGGTATTTTATGATTTAGGCAAAGTTGGTCTTAGTTGGCAAAGTTGGAGCAGTTTAAGGTACATAATTTCGATGGTATGTCATGTTTCGATGCCAGGAACGTATCAACGTTCCTGGCGAAAACGCTTGAATAAAATAGGTATGTACCTACCTATGCAACATTCCGAATTCGAGATTATTTCCTAAGCTTGTTCCTTGCAATGTGAGCTTAGGTACCTATACTATATAATTTCAGTATTTTTTGTGGGAATACTCGTTACTGTCAATAAATTAGTAATTTTAGGTCCGGTTTTTTTTTCTAAATCATCGAAGTCTCTTTCGTGATTGTAGGATATCTACTCAATTAATTTAACAGACATGCAAGGCAAGTGCATGTTGTATTTTTTTAACTAAAGCAGGTTTGCACTTGACCATAGTTTATCATTATCATCAACATCGAAGTACTATCTGGTTTTGTACCTTCTGCATTGGACACAGTCCTTTCCCGTGGTAGGTAGGTAGTAGGTACATAGGTGTGTATTATAAGTTTGGTGTCATTACCATAATTTTAATAATTTTATGCTTCCACATTTCGCATTTTTTTTCTTCGAAAACCTCAAATATTTTCGCCCACATACCTAGGTTACACCTATAAAGCTGCAGCTGGTATTACCACCTGTCATTCCTATCGCCCAAGGACATATGTATGTACATTTTGGTTGAATGCAGGAACATTGTCTTTATGAGACCTTGAACGCGCATGCTACTTTGCATTCAACGAAACAAACCAATAAATATTAATATACTTACTTAAAAGAAATATAATTTATACCTAAGAACACATTTTTGTACTTTTAAATGGGGTAGCAACACGTGCTAATAAGTAGTAGGTAAGTAAGTAAATACCGTAAACTGCTCCAACTTTGCCAACTAAGACCAACTTTGCCTAAATCATAAAATACCATTTTGCTTTTGACACATCATCTGTATTTTACTTTTGAAAATGGGGTAAATAACATTACTAAAGTGGCAACCCATTTCGTTTTTTTTTCTGAGGTAACACTGTCATATGTACCGTCATTCTATTGTCAAAGACTCGCAGGCGAGGAACGTTATTTTGTTGTGGTTGTAAACTTTTTGTTTTTTCCTGTTTAACGCTAGAAATCCTATTTTCTCAAACCATCACTAGACAAGAAAATATACCATTTTAATGTGACTACTGCTTTTTTTAGTGAAATTGCTTAGTTAAGGTAATATAGAGTGTAGGTAATGTTGCAAACGGTTACTCGAACACAAATTACACAACTTTGCCTAGAGCTAGGGCTGCCACTATGTATTTTAACCGACTTTCGAAAATGAGAATTTTTGACCTCACAATTTGCATGGAATATGTACCTCATTGTTACTTTCGCGTATCTTCGCGTTTTTTACGAAACAATTAACCGTATGTTATTTTAATAATATCGAATATATAAAAATAATATATAAAATATTTATAGTATTATATTTGTATTCTCTACCCCTGACGCAAAAGGGGGTGTCAATTTGACTGCTATGTGTGTCTGTCTGTCTGTCTGTGGCACTGTAGCGCCTAATCGAGTCAATCAATTTTGCTTTGGTGCGGTTTTTTGTTAGAAAGCGTGTCTTCCGGCGGTGGTCTTTAGACACTTAATGTCAAAATCGGTACTTGTATTATAAATAAATATGTTTTCTTATATTTTCGGCAGTGCCTACATAAAGAAATTGGAAAGAAAGGAAGCAGAAGAAAACCTGGCGCCTTAGCCTTTTAGCACAACCCTAATAAGTTTCTCCGATTGTATGGGTAAATTTTCCAGGCAAGCTCAACTTTGCCTAATTTCGAGAAAAAAAAATCTAAGCCGTTTTGAATTGTGTGCAAAGATATTTAACGATCAGACTTTAGAAAGCCTATAAAACAAAGACAAGGTTTTTTGACTCTGCTTTTATTTTGTAAAATAATCTTCTAGGCAAAGTTGGATTTTTTTGCCACAACTTTGCCTACTACTTTGGAAGCTTCTATTTCATTTTATTCAAAGATTTTGAACTATTTGACACCATACAGCATAAGATAACATGTCTAATATTGTGTATTCGAGCAAAAACACCCAGATAATATACATATTATGGTAAATATCTGCAAAAAACTTGAAATCCCGTGCAAAGTTGCAGCAGTTTACCACAATGGTGGTAATTTAATTTGATGTTTTTTGTATAAGTAAATGACGATTTTTTTTAAAGTAATGTAATTAAATAGGTTACTTACATAACTATTATTAAATGATCTTGTTGTAAAATTTAGGTAAGTACCTGTTATCAACACATAGGTACCTATCTACCTAACGCATTACAATAGGTACTTTACTCAAGTTTAGTTGCCTATTTGTCCAAACATAGGTCAAACATCCCTTTCTTTGTCACGAGTAAAAAACAGGAATTACCTAAATGAAGCATTATTTTAACGGCCATTGTGTTCACATTAAATTGTTGTACGAATAGGTAGGTAGGTATACCGTACACCGTATTATATTTCAACTGCCATAATTTTAAAAGTAAGCATTACGTGACTGACACTTGACACTGACCCACTCCATGCTTGCGACCGACTATTGGTATGCTTAATGCCAACTATGCATGTTAAATTATGTACTTACTTACCTAAAAAAAAGTACCTAGGTACTAGGTTTTTAGCAGATTTAAAAATAAAAGTACCTAGGTCTTTATTCCTATGGGTCCTATGGCTTATCTCGACCACTTCCTCTGTGGCTCTCAAAAAGTTGTTAATTTTCTTGTCATAGATGGTTCTGCTGACGAAATCGCCTGTCTTTGTCTACAGAATTAAAAAGTTTCAACATAATTATTATATCAGACATGATTTTGTCGGAAAATAATACAGTACGAAAAAGACTTAGGTAGGTACCTATAACGGTATAACATCGTAGGTACGATATTTTCTTGAATATTGAACTACAAAGTCAAATTAATCAAAACCAAAACTGTATTTGCCTCTCTTTTTAACTTAGACTGAGAGAAAAGGATGAGAGACGTAGTTCATTTTGTTACCACCCCAATTTTTCTGTCAAATTTAGTAAGTTACCTCTTCTGTTTTTATCTCAAATGCAATCTAAAAATATTTATATCAAAATGCGAATAACCAAGAATCATAAGATAACCATCCAACCATCCGAATCCTGTTCCAAAACGTGATCGTGTTGTTTGATTTGAAAACAAATCCCGCGTCCGTCACCCGCTGCCCGCTTCGCTTGTGCGAGCCGGCCGGGCGAGCGAACAACAACCAACCAAACTTCGTTGACTCAGTGCGCGAGCAAGCGTGGTACGGAATGAACGTGTGGTGCATTTTGCGCGGACATTGACTCTGCGAGTTGTTTTTTATTTTGCGATTTATACAACCAGAATTCAAACCATTTGGAGTATAAAGTCGATAAACAAAGTTTTTAAATTTGACTTAGAGACAGTTCGCGCAGAATTTTGGCCAAAACTGTGATTTTCCGTATAGACGCAAAGTTCAAGTGAGCAAGAATTTCGAAACAAAAGACTAGTTTTGTACATTTTCGCAACGTCTGCGAAATTGTGTTCAAAAAACCTAACCGGCATTATTGTGTAGCGCATGAACAAGAAAATTCGCCGCTCTCGGCCATCTAGTTGGGACTCGATCTGTGGTCATCGAACGAAAAAAAACAAAACAGCAACGATTTTACCAAATTACAAACAACTTGCATTTGCGGAGGTCTCTTAAAAATTCTCGTTAAAAATAATCCTCAACTTTTCAAAATCATCCAAAAGTGTCATCGACCTCTATAAATCGTGCTGCAGTGGATCAGTTTGCTTATTTTCGAAGCGAAGAGCACACAATCTGGATTGAGTGCCGTAACTACATGATGTCTACTGCCATCATGCATCAGTCTGCGCTGTACGACTTTGGTGATCTGTTCTTGAAGGTAAGATTTTGATGACATATTTCGTAGTAACTATTTCTCGCTGTAAAAATCTACCTAGGTATTATAATATTATAGAAATAATAGCAACCGGCAGCCTTCAACATTTGAAGGCAAATTGCTGTGATTGTAAAGTAAGTTGTTTGAATAAGCTCGTCAATAGAACCTGCTTACTGTTGCATTTATTTAGCTAGTACCTAGGTAGTATGTCTTCATTTATCTGGTAGGCCAGATCCAGCCAGCCAGGTCAGACTAACTTAGCTAGACTAGTGTCGCATGTGGTGTTACCCGCGTTAATTCGTTACACAATTTGCCTGCGTTGAAATTCAAGGTTTACCCATCTCCATACAACATTTGTCCAAACCGGCCCAAATGAATGAATAATCATGAAGAAGGCGCCAACACACACTTTTGCCTTTATAATATTGCCATTAAAGGTATGTAAGTAAATAAATTATTAAGTAATTGGCTTACAAAAAATATTATAAATTGTTTTTATCCCATTGACCTGAGATTATAGCTATACCTACTAGCTTGATGTTTTATCCATAAAATTAAAAGTAGGATTAACTTGTAAACAAAAAATATTCAAGGTACCTAAGTACTCAAAGTAATACCTATGTGTGAATATAAATATTTTAATCTGAAGCCAAACTTCATCTTATTACTACCTACTAAGGCCTAGCTTTTTTTATTAAAATGTCACTTTATAATAAAACTTAATTTTCCTAGTCCCCTGGTCAGCCAATTAAGGACCTAAGTAAATAAATAAAATTATTTTTTTGAATCTAGCATTGAAATAATGACAGATTCATCAACAACAGATTTTTTGGTCAGTCACTTTTACACCTTTGCTGCTCATACCACATTATTGGCAGACCAAACCAAGTTTGGTGAACATTATTGATGTTTATAAAATGGAATACTTTGCTAACCAATTTATTTATAGACCCTTTAATAAATGCGTTTACACTCTGCACACAAACATGTCTATAGGTACTTATACCATATACCTACTACCAGTCAACGTTCTTTACCGTCGTAATTATCTGATACGGATAATAAGAAAAACCTGTTGAGTGCACGCACCCATACAGAGCCAGGACCTGGCTTTAAAGTTGCAAGACCACTAACCAACACTTATAAGAATGCATTCTTGAAACCAATCAAAAATTGTTTTTCTTTCCATGCAGCTACCTAAAGGGCTTTAGGTAAGTCTTAGTTTTTGATTTCATAAACCTTTGTTATTTGTTGAACCATTACATTTTTATACCTATATGTGTACACTTCTATTGAATTTTACTTTATGAGTTATTAAGTAACTACTAACCTACCAGTTGTAACAAAATCAGTAGTCCAGTACAAATGTAATTACCTATTTGTAACCTAGTTAGTCAAAGTTAAGTAATTATGAAAAAACTTCATAAATTTAAAATTTGGCAATAAGATATTTCAATGAAGCTACATAATTATTATAGTTATTGCAATATTTATTTACTTAAATGTAAGGTTCAAATGTACTTATTTACAAATTTACTTTAGCACCACTCCTAGTAACTAAATGTTTTATGGCACCTACCTAGGTATAGGTTTTATAGCTTTGTATTTGTTTTCATTCAGGTTCTTACCTAATAACATTCATCTAGGCTAAGTTACCTGCAACTGCAAGTAACGGGTTAGTTTCCTTGGAAAAGTAAAAGTAACTTCTGAATGTTACATTACCCACAGTTACCTAAGCAAACTGTGAAGTAATATCACAAGTAAGTATAGGTACCTACATGGATATCCAAACATTCTTAACTTTTAAAATTTACTCACCAGACAGTGTCTTAATAACCACACTAAGAAGTAGATAATTAATGACATCTATAATTTCCATAACTAGCACATGTACTTCTTCAACAAAATCATAGGAATAAGAGCCCATTATCATGTTTATTTAATTAAGTACTTAAATAAATTTGTTTTCTACATAAGATCCACCTCATACAAAAATAAATATACCTACAAGATAAATGCATACCTAGGGATGAATTGTGTCATTATGTATTATCATAATACCAAAGAGGGTCAAACCTTTAAAATCAGTGTTGGGGTTGTAAGACAGTGGGTTCTTAGTCTCACCATTATAGACAAGATTTCCTTGAAACACAGCTAAAACTATCTAAATAAGGATCAAAATCGTGTACCAAAGCCGGTTCTTTAGTTTTATTTGTAATGGTGAAGCAAAACCTGTCTTATGAATTTAATTATACAGCTTGAAATGGCTCGAAGATCTTTTAATGCTACCTGCTTTGAGTTTTTGTGGTCTTTTATACTTTGCGTAAAAACACTTGTTGCTTGGGGTTGGTTTATAGTAGGGATATTTGGCCGACATCTGAGAATAAACAGGGGTTGGAGGTAGTGTTTACATGCCATTGTGAACAAATTGGAGTAACTATAAAATGTATAACTTTCAAGAATCCAGTATTCAATTAACTAAGTATATTAATGGTATAAGAAATAGAAATACCTTTATAGTAAGAACATATCTACCTCTCTTTTTACCAGATTTGAGTAACAAAGTATGATCCACCAACTTATTTACTTGTAGTTTTAGCCTTAATTTGTTCAAATAGGTACATAGGTACAATAAATAAAGCATAGTTGATGGTTTAACACTTACTCAGTTAACTAGTAAGTAAAAATCTGCTGTTCAAGTAAATATATTGTACCAGTGGGAATTTTGGAAAGGTGCATCACACCAACTTTTTTCAACACTTACCTACCTACCTGTACAATAGCGCGCTCAAACGGTTTTGATCCTTACTGAATACTCCTACACTACAACCGTCTACCTGCCGCGGCCGTACTCTGTCTATTTACAAAACAACCATTCGCCATGTTTTTTTTCTCAACCCTGATAAAAGATCCTTTGTGCTGGATCTTGCCTTTGTCCCAAAATCAGATTTTCTCTGATTGTGTTGTGTGCAAGGCTATGAGGGACATAGATAAGGCAATAAAATATATTTTCGGTTCCAAAGTAATTTATTGTTCAGCCTGGTACTTAAATAATTAAGTATTGTAGTTAGTTACTCCTCATTCAGAATAGTGCTTAATAACTAGTGAAATGGGTAAAATAATTTGTTCATACCTTTTGTTTTTGTTTTAAGTAGTTATTTGCAACCGCATCTAAAGTAGTTAACTATTTAGTGAAAATACGGAAATGTGTTATTTTTCCATTATGGATATACCTAGCATGTCAAAATAATTTCAGAATTCACCACGCAGCACTCAAACACATTTCTAACTCTGTATAGCCAATGTACGTATGTAATGCATTGGTTACCTATTTCGCAGGTGTTTAGTTGGTCAGCAAGGCGTGCAATCACGTGGACTAGGCCATACATTGCGTTACGGTCGCACGCAAGCCACGCTATATCTAGCAATAACTATATAAACTAGTATATATTTATGTGAAAATAAACCTATGGTGATGCCTTAAAGTACACCTTTTTTACTGAAGTTACCACAAGGAAATTGTCTTCCACCTCATTTAACAATTTCTATGCTAGGCAAGGATGCAGTGGCTAGCAAACTTGATGAGTCTGTTTTCTAAACATGTGCGAGTTCAAAAGCAACATGAATCGTTGGCGATTGTGGAGGTCGACACGCGACGCGATTAAATCTCCACGTGTGCCGATAAAGGCTTGATTGTTATAACCAAACGTTCAGTTTTAATGCTGTGTTTTTGGATACCCGTTATGCCTATACTTACGTCTAGTTCCCAATTTCACTGAAATACAATTATGTGTCCTATGTTACAACATTATCTAACTATGAAGCTTACGTTATTTGTTTTAGCATAATTGTCCACTCAAATATTCAGTGAAGTGAACAGTGAAGGGTTTATTTACGCGTGGCTTGACAATTTCTGCATAATCTTAGGCTGGTAAATACAAGCTTTCCACAGTTTTCGCAATCTAAACTCGAAAGGTTTCACAAACGGCCGGTTCTAGCCTCGGTGCTGACACCTCCGTGGTTTCCCAACAGCCAGACGTTGCAGAAACCTTCGAGTGCAGCGCAAACAATAAGAGTCGTTCGTGGGAGTTTGCCACCGCTGCGATACCGACTACACTCCAACACAATAAACGTAACTTTACCCGGAGAATATTTCCTCTCATGCTTCATCGACGAAATGTGATGCGACTTGCGATTTGCGGCGCCATTTTGCTATCGCACAGCAACTTGAATCCTGTCTGCCAGCTCTGTTACAGGTTATCTAAGCGGAAACTTTGTAGGCGGTTCGCTCGTTAAACTTTAATTCCATGCTGGCATAATATGACCTGACAAGCAACGTTCGATCAATAAGGTAGTTATCTAGCTTACCTATCGCTTTGTGAGGTAAACCAAACATTCTAATGACTGACATCATAGACGTTCAAATTGACTAGAGAACCAGACAGTTCAAGTGATCACAAAGATTGGCGCTTCTATTTAACTATAGAACGTGTCATGATTGCGAATAAAGGCATCATATCTCGCATTACTTAGGAAGATGGTCCTATTTGTCTCGCGCCTCGACAGTAGATTGCGTTCATTAGCTGGAGTGTTGCGGCGAGATGATTGGGCACCGTCGGGGCAAGAGGGTAGGCGCGGAGTGCGTAGGCCAGGTCCAACGGCCGCACTCGTAACCGCCATCCACCGGACTATTTTTAGCCCAGCTCCTTTCTCCGACGACTGGAGTCCGGACGTGAGTCAACCCTTTGTTCCCTCCAAGCGCAACGTTCTCAGCACACGTCGAATGGTCAACAGTCGTCAAGGTATCGTTTCTCAAACACGCGTTGTGTTTAGCTAGTTTTTTTTTATATTATGTGGTTCTCCTTGAACGAGCGGTTGCTCAAGGTAAAGATTCCAGCATGCTAAGTTGTTCGCATATGAACTGGGCACTAGTTTCGGGTATTACCTATATGTTACTTATACCTATACTTTGTCTTAAAATCGACTACTTTCCCTACAATGTTTTGTAGATTTTATGCCAAGGTACTTACTAACTAAATACTTATTTAAAAATTAAAATGTTACTACTTGCTTACTTAGTTGTTACGATTTCGCTAAAATTAATTTCGAACTAAGTACTTAAAGTAGGTATCTAACAAACTATAAATAAAATAATATATCTACAGACGATTATATTTCACTTAAGCTTTACCATCGAACAATCTAAACACAATAAAGCGCAGAATTATGTTATTTTGTCAATAGTCGCGGCGTGGACAAATCAATTCGTCCGTGTAGTGTAGTACCTACCTACAGCGACCAAGATGAGTTGGTGGTTGCTGAGTAAATAGTCTCGTTAGATTCGCGCCGCGTTGCTAATTCTTTCGGCAGAGCTAATGTGAGGGTTCATTGCCGGACAAATGGCATTGTCACCGCCCACGGCCATCCACAACCAACAACCTTCCGAACAACAACCGACACGTCTTGATACTTCTCAACTTCTGACAGACAACGCGCGTGGCTGTTATAGTAGCCTAGGTTTTGATAGTTTGTTCACGTGTTTCTAATCAATGAAGAACCAACGCACGTTTTTGCATTGAAAAAATCGTAACAATAATATTGTCGACACTGCTCGCACGTCGCACATGGACTTGATAAAAATATAGAAACGACAACCACACTAAAACAGTGACGATACCAATCGGCTACTAGCTTTGTCGATATCAAATTCAAAAGCAGGGCTTATAAATCCCAATCATATTCCCATATATTGAAAAAGATAAATTATTTGCTACCTACGTAAAATTACCGTGGCTACGTCACATTTCACGATGTGATTTTAAAATATTGAAACAGATGTTAGGGTCACGTTTAGTATCGTCAGAACTTATTTGATAAAATTGTTATTGTTAGTAAATTTGTTAGGTACGTTAAATTGCTTAAAATCAACATCTATTTTAAGTAACTACATTCTATTCCCGTCTTTACTTTAATATGTTTTTCATTAACCTCTCTTGGTTAGCTATCTACTCTACCTAGCGAACTGGTTGGCCTGTACTTCAAACAGACAAAGAATAGACGTGAGGACTTGAGAAGTGAGTAAGCAAATAACTAGTTGCCGCACTTATTTAGATAATGTATTATCTAAGGTCTTGTTAGAGTGCACTTCATAAACAAAGGAGTACTGTACTCTATCTTATCACGTCGCCTGATAACAGCTTGAAACATATTACTGATGTTGTTAATAACAACGTGGGTTCGGCGACATAACCTCTGTAATCTAGTTTCACTTTCGTGTAATAAACTGTCGATTTCGTTACAAGGAAATGACGTACGTTTTATATGTTCACAACATACGAAGAATTGATGCGAATGGGTTTCAATTTAATTTATTTTAATACCTAACTACCTGAGCTTGAACTCGTAAATTCGGCAAGTTAATAAGTGGGTCACCGAATTAATAGAAGATTAAAGTTCATAGTGATGGAGTAACAAACAGCAGCGGCGGGGCAGGGCGAGGTTAGATCTAGGAGAGTGTTGGGTGGCGAAGGTTCGGCTGCACTTGTGGCACACATCGGACGCTCGGTTGCGTCACGAGCGGCCGCAGAACGAGCACAGCGTAACACTTTTACCATTACTTGCCATTGCGTCGGAGCCGCGGCCTCCTCTCGCTTGCCTACTTGGAGCCGATTCACTCATTTACATAATTGCTCGTAAAGAACACATCCATTACGCAATGCCAAAACAATGTGTTGTTATTCTTGTTGCGTTTATGCAGGTCAGTTTCGCGACAGTTCTAATGCATAAATGCATCTTCGTTTTAGTTACTTTTGTAGGTACACAAGCGATGACATTGAAATATTTTGACAATGTGAACATAACAGATGTTTTTCAAGTCACTTCATGTGTGCAAATATTCGATGTATTTTAAGTTATTTCTGCATATATTTTCAAGCATTTTTACTACTTGTAAGCGAAAATTACTAAATATTTACTTATTGACAAACAACAGCAAAAATACTAAGCCTAGTGAATTTGACCATTGTTGAGTTATATCAATACGTCAGTCATATTTATAAGTAAGTCTCAACAAAACAATATGAATGTAGAATATTGACCAGTAAAAGGTCATTACCATGTCCTATGCAAAACAGCGTGTCTACGTAATCATAAAGTTTAAACATAAATGTGGTAATAAGATGCTGTGCTCAATTCGAGGAGAGCGTCGCTCCGGTGAGTGTGCTCAATAGAGTGTAAACAAACAAAAAGTGCAAGTTGAAGTAAAGCCGTGATTATTGGCGAGCACGCAAGAGCGCTGGCTGATGAATCTATACTCCTTCATAGCTCTCAGATACGGTAAGCTCGAACAATACGTGCTGTTCCATACATTGCACTCTTTGGACTGTTTGTTTTTCTTCCACCATTTATTACTCAATATTATCAAAAAGCTGTGTATACATAGATTGACGTTCAACTTATTTAAATGCACGTCCAGTTCGTCACAAGTAGAAGGTTGTTACACAAATCTCTATGACCAAAGACATCGATGAGGGGCTTGAAACTCTACAGAGATTGAGAGATCTAAAAGTGTTACGGCTACCCAGGCTGGATATTTATATATTGCATAGGTATATCACAATGCATGTCTCGCTTGATTGCAGTTTGCATAAGCGCAGTGCGGTTGCATAAACGTGAACGTTAGGTATTACCGCGATTATAATCCGCGCGTGTTTCGATATTTTATGCGCTCGAGACTCGCGTTGCAATGCGATGAAAGATCACCTTCTCAGACTTAAAAATATAAATATTATTTTAGACTTTTAGTATATACTACGAAACGTATGTTTCCCTTGCAAGCGTGCTGCTATTTATTTGGCTATATTGGTGAGTAATGTAGGTATGTAACATCACACAAGCTGACTAGTCATCGTAAATCTATATTGTCAAAATCACAAAAAAAACTAAGTACTTCCTGCTTACATCAACAAACACTCAAAAACTAAAAAAAATGATAACAACGAAAACTTAAACTTGACTGAGTTCTATTCTGGGGGTTTCGATTGAGGAAACATGTAGGTCAAAGCAAATGTGTCTTCGTAAATAAATCTAAGTGATTCATTAAAGTGTGTTGGTAACTCGTTACATATTTATTTATTTGACTTAATTAACTTTATTACGTACCTAGTTCAATGTAGATATTTAAAAAATCTGAATGTCATACCCATATGTAATCTAGTCAGTTATTAAATATTTAAAAAATGGACTAGATCATTGTGAGACTCGATGGCAACGCTTATATTCAGGATACAAATTGGTCATCCACTAACACCTATGACTAGACAGGTTAACTGGATATAGAAATATGCCAGCCCAGCAGGCATTCAGTTAGCTAGTAAAATAAAATTTCCTATTACACATAAACAATTTTCTTAATTCTTAATAAATAGTCCATAATGTAGTACAAATGCCTATATTAATTAGCTGCGCATTTAATGTAGTAGGTATCTGGTTAAGTGGCGGCTTCAGCAGTTCTGCGTGTATGCGTCACCTCCCTACATGTTCTATTGTACTTCACTAATATATGTGTCCGGGTTCCACTGTCCGACTATTTGTTAGTCATTGCAAATACTGATTTAAATAAGTCAACCACGCAACCCATTAACATGATCACACGATGTCATTAAATCCTAATTTGCTAGAACGCTTTTTGTAACTTCAAAGTGAGTTTCGGATAAAAAACTCACTACTTACAAACTAATAAATCTTAATATTATAACCCCCTTAGAAATAAAACAATAACTGCTCTAGGTTCTTCAACTACTTTTAGACGATCAATACTAACTAGTTAAAACAACCAATTATCCTTTTTAGAAGTCTATAAAAACATCGGCAGGCATATTATTAATATCAGTGTTACAACAACATGTTAACAGTGACTAAGTGTTTTCTTTTCCTTTTCCAGCAAACAAAATAAATGTAATCTTTCGTGAATGTCACTTATCGCCACATATTTATTTATATTTTTATCGCACAAGGAAAGGTATGATCTCATTTTCGCTTGATCTAGCGTACGGTGTACAATATTAGAATCACAATAACCACATACTTCATTAGTAATTTTATATCAGTGCCTAATAATTAGACAAAAACATTGTATATATCAATTAATTATTAATATTGCAAACAAATTTAATGATATTTTACTACTGATTATATCAATACATTCTAATTACATTTAGTGTCACGTCGCGGTAATTGCCAGGGAAAATGTTGCAACAGCTAAGGTGCCGCCACCCACGGATCAAGACCGTTTGTGTTGCGAAATTATGATCCTTCCAACTTCAACGGGACGGCATGTTAGCATGGATACGCTCATGTCTCTAGGAACTTCTTTTTGTGTGTTGGGTTGGATGCTATTTACTTAATTTATTTTAATTAAATTGAAGTTTCTACTTAGTAAGTAAGTAGGTACCTGCAAGGTCTTAAACTCTGTACATATAAACAAGCTCGAGTCGTACCTATGTTTCCAACCACCCAATTACCTAATTTTTACTCACGCGGTCGATTGAAATGCTAATGTACCTTTTTATAGTGGGTAAATTCCGTCAGCTCATCCATTTGGTAATTCAAATTTCGTGGGTTGCAATAAAAGCAGCGAGCACGTTGTTCGGTAGCCAAGTTGGTCGCTTATAGATGGTGTGTCAATACGAGTATTGAAAGGAAAGTAGCGCGGACAGTCGCCGGTAGGTCATTGTCGAATGTTACATAACGCATGTCAGCCATCCATCGTGCTCAATTCGGACCAGGTTTCGAGCTGTTTGTTTTTGTGTGCCACATTCGCTCGTGGCGGTACGAGTTCTTCGACTGCTGTGACATAACAACCATTGTGGACAAGTAGAGCTTTGACCTACGTTTCTGTAGATGCCAGTTGGCAACGCCATATTTAAAATGCTTTATGAATTACACAAGATGATGTCACCCGAGTTTTTGTTCTTTGTGCATCGTACGAAACGAACTGAAGATATCTTCATTCTCGGTGCCTAATTCAGATGTTTCGAATGCACAATGCGTGTGCATTGTGTTGGCGTCCGAAAGTTTCGCACCGTTGTGCAACTGCGAGTGCAGACTCAGATTTCAGCAGTGTCTCAGACTTGCATAACAGAACAGTCGTGTGTCGTTGGGTCCAGCACGTAAAGTTCGGAGGTCAGTTTTCCCCGCGACGGAAGTGTAAAATGTCATGAGACTTTGTCATCGCCAAAGGCGGAGTGGAGGCGTTGAACTGAGCAAGGCCTCGCACAAACTTCCTGCTTCGACGGCCAAAACCACACTGTAGGCCGAGTACTCACTGCCTAGTCATCTCTTACTTAGTACTTTATTCTACATGTTGATTGGCTTGGTCGCGAACCAAAATATCTTAGAGGTATAAATTAGTTGTGTTCTTCCAATTTTTAATATGTTACAAACTTAATCAAAGTGGATAAATCTAGAAATTGATACAATCTTGTCTGTACTACTCCTAACGATCCAATAAGTACGGTACGCATGACTTAATACAAGCTTACTTGACTTGATAGATCATACAAAAAAGCTAACAAAACTTAGTTACGTAATGTTTTAGTTGCCAACTGAGACAAGTTCTTCATAGAGCTTCGTGTTTGTTTGTAAGTGGGTACAAAATGTTTAACAGTATTCAATCGAATGGTTTGTGATGCGTGACTATCAATCATGAATATCTGCTTGTTAATTGATTGATTGCTATTCCACTGCTTACCAATATATCCATATTGCTTTCAAATTCTCATCGATGACTTGCGAGTACACACAGTTATCAATGGGTAGTAAACTGAAGTGTATAAGCCCAAGTGGGAGAAATATGTAAGTTTTTGATAAACTTCCTCATCATTTTTTGTTTGATTTATGTTATTTCTGAATCAAATTACAATAGACGAATTACTTGTAGCCTTGAAATAACATTAATTTAATACAATTAGCGAATTACATTACCGAGAAAAGTGAATTAATCTAGTAACTCTTTTGTACTGCTCCCGACTGATGAGGAAGAAGTTAGTAGAATTATAAATGGTCTGAAGAATAGTTCTAGTACCGGCTGGGATGCCATACCCTCTATTGTGTTTAAACTAGGTATTAATATTCTGTCAAGCCCGGTATCTACGATATGTAACAAATGTATTGATGAGGGATGCTTCCCTAAAGCCCTAAAACGTTCAGTAGTTATACCTATTTATAAAGCAGGGGACAGAGATCGTATCGCTAACTACAGACCTATATCGCTGCTTCCTACCTTATCTAAAATATTAGAAAAAATTATAAATTCTCGATTAAAAAAGTATTTAGAAAATTATAACTTACTCTCCTGTAATCAATTCGGCTTTCGCAACAACAAATCAACTTCGGATGCAGTTAATAAACTAGTTAATACGGTAGCAAATAAATTGGATAACAATAAAAAATGTTTGGCAATATTTTTAGATTTGGCTAAAGCTTTTGATACGGTCTCTGTCCCACTATTATTAAAAAAACTGGAAAATATGGGCATAAGAGGGCAGCAACACAAACTTTTTACTGACTACCTTACAAACAGAAAACAATCAACAAAAATTGATGAATATTGGAGTGTCGAAACTGATATTAAATATGGCGTCCCTCAAGGGTCTATTTTAGGTCCTACGCTTTTCCTAGTATATATAAATGAATTATGTGATCTTAAACTGACCAATGGCAGCGTTATTTCATTTGCCGATGACACAGTATTAATTTTTTCTGAAAAAAAGTGGGTAGATGTAAATAAATCCGCAGAAGAAGGATTTAAATTAGTATCCAAATGGCTGGACACTAACTTACTCACATTGAACGTTCAAAAAACTAAATATATTACATTTAGTATAAAATCAATTGGTCAGCCTACAGAAATAGACATCACTTTAAAAGCCCATTGTTGCAAAGACAATGAAATTTGTAAATGTCCCAATCTATCGTCAACGAATCAAATAAAATATTTAGGAGTCACTGTAGATCATAAACTAAATTGGAAAGCACACACACAAACACTAACGGGTCGTGTCAGAAAACTCCTATTTGTTTTCAAAACTCTTAGATATGTATGTGATAACAATCAAATTATTAGTGTCTACTATGCATTATGTCAATCAATATTGACATATTGTATTTCATCTTGGGGAGGTTGCGCCAAAACAATACTAATTTCAACAGAAAGAGCCCAAAGAGCAATTTTGAAAGTAATGCTATTTAAACCACGACGTTACCCTACTTATGAACTATATCAAGAACTTCCTATTCTTTCTGTAAGACAGAGTTACTTAACCAAAATATTACTAGATCAACATTGCATCCCTTCCCAACAAAAGGAAGATATGAGAAGAACTGATAAAGTCTACGCTATCCCCTCATGTAGGACGGCTTTTGCTCAACGTTTCTCAAGTTTCTTAGGCCCATTCATGTACAATGAAATAAGTCAAACAGTTACTTTAAAGCCACTTAGTGCATACCAATTTAAAAAAACTATAAAGAAAAGTATCAAAACTCGGTCATATCACGATATTGAATCCATAATAGAATCTATAAAGCAGATATAAATCATTAAAAATTCGAAAATTCATTGCGCAATAAATAAATTAAGTACTAAACACTACACAAATAAAATTATATATACCTACACTAACTTTTTTTAGATAACAGTTCATCATATATATATATTATATATATAAATAGAAAGTAACTAAGTACCTAACCTACTACTGTTTTAAAATTTAACATTGTATCAAAGTCTTGTCAACTAACAGTCAACAAAAAATATTGTCGTCGATTTTTACATATTCTTTTTACTTCGTACGAAACATAATTGACTATCCTTGTCGTCCTATCTTTTAACGCGCTGAGTGTGTGCGAGAGGGTCGCCGTCGGCCGAGATACAATCTTCGGATTAGTTCGGAAGGTGGTATGACTTTTTGCATACACGCATAGCCAATGTTCACTAACCTTAAAACAAACTTTTGTTTTCGTGATTAAAATTAAATTACAGAAAATTGTAATCGATGTTACTACCGTAAACCTATGTATCGTGACCAAACATTTAAAGTTGTGTGAATGCGGTTAACTTTGTATGTGAACTTCTGTAATAATACCTAGGTAAGCATAGTTTTCTTAAGTAGGCTAAGTTATTACAAATAAACATAATATACAAATAATATACAAATAAAATTAATACTGTACAATGACAAAGAGATACCTACTTGTATATATCCATAGTTTATGTCTTTTTGTTATGTATGTTTATATTATTTTGGTACACAATAAAGCTAATTTTGAATTTGAATTTGAATTTGAATTAAATGCCTTCTTGGAAATTCTCTGCCTGCACGCCTGGCCATACTCGTAAAATATAAAGCTCGCTGACTCGTTTTTGTCTGTCAAAACATATGTTTTATTCATCGAACGCAACTCGTAATCGTAACTAGGCGTAATGAGTGTGGTGGCTCAAATAACAGGTTGCGAACAGGTGGAACTGGCCCTAACTGCATTATGTGCAACAATAGTGCACGTTATCAAATCGGTGCGCGGTACATCGGCGCTCGCCACCGTGACGGGCCCCAGCCTGGGTGCTCAAGGGTCCGTGAAATGCACTCCACACTGTATCGCACTGTGCCTCGCCTCGTCCAGCCACCATAGCTGCGCGGGCACTCTGTATTCTGAGTACCCAGCACGGCTTGCGCGAGCGCATCTGTGAATTACACACAGAAACTCAGTAGCCGTTAACTCACGATTAGCTTATTACGGATCATTAACACCGAGGGAGTATATGAATCCCCCTCGAGACGAGTTTTATGACTTCCTCGTAAAACAATAAAACAAATTCAAGTTAATAAGCCGCAGACATTGTTGCCGCGGTGCATCAAAAAACAAAGATGACCGACCGTCGTGATCGTGACGATGCCGATTATAACGTAACGTAAACACTGGAGTAAATGTATCGTAATACACGCAAATTACATACTGACAATGACGGTAGGTACCGGCCGTTGTACAATGGGGGAAAGAAAACTCATCACCGTGACAAGTGGGGTGGTCTATTCCATGACGACTTGGAAAACCATGCTTCGATGACCGGCACTCGTAGAAAACGATAACGAACGAGTTTCACGTAATTACGAGTTTCCATAACATGGGCCACTTAAAAATTATTATAGGCGAAGCGATGGTTTCGTTTTAATAATTATTGTATATTCGTTGGTGTACTTTGTTATTTACCGCAACAACGAGAAGTAAATCAACGTAGTGTGACGCAAATGATAACGTTATCAATTGACCCGGCGCGGGTTCGGCAGATAGTCGGTCTGTTGTACGTTTACGACATAGTTAGCCATTCCGTTTATTATGAGCTGTCTCTGTGCTTTATTTACAGTGTGTTGTCGAGCAGCGGCTAAAAATAATAACGTCTTAACCGTCGCATCCGCCTCTTGGTGATCTTTTCTGTGAACTGTTGTGACTGCACCCAGCACATGTCGTAAATTCACACGATTTGCACATTGCACATTTGCTCCCATTGTAACACTCCGCTGGGCTTATCTTATTTTTCGAAACGTTCGACGGAATATGTGAATAAATATTAAGTTTGTTATTTATCTACACAAAAATAATTTAAAACAGGTCAGGCGAGTAGGTTCATTAATGTCCGCTAGATACCGGTGGATAGTGGCTTTGTATTTATGTTTATTAGATGGCCTTTACTAACGAAGTATATTTAATTCGCTTAAAATACGACTACATAAATAATGAATGTAAGTACCTATAGTAAAGCAGGCGGGCATCGGTGTATCTCCGCAGCGCTGCATCGCGCTGACCCGCATGCGCCTCCAACGAAAGTGAAACTAGACGTAATCGCTCGTTTGTTCTTCTCTATTTTTGTTTGGTACAGACCTGCCTAACAACTCCACGAACCCCACATCCAGTGACTCGGCTGCACTCGGGATAATCTACCTTGTGTCTCATAGTCATAGCTTCGAATCATCTGCGCTCACGAGGAAACCATTGCCGGCTTTGTTAGATACTCGACTAACTCCATGATAAACTGCTTTTCATAATTCCAACCCAGACGTTAGCAGTAATCTCGCATTACCGCGGTGTATAAATCGATTTGCATGAGCTGTAACTTATTATTTTGCGTACATGCCATATGATTTAACACCCACAACCTTCAAATAACAATGATAAATGACACGTTTTTGCTCGCCGAGCGCTGGAATAGAGCGACGAATTTTGATGACCCAAAATCGCCCAATAAAGAACACTGTTCGAGTCGCAATTATTAATTGGCGCGTAAAAAAGAAGCATTTCGTGTCTGGCAGTGAACGGATGTGGCACATCTGTCGGTTTGGAGACATAATAACAAGTAATTAGCGAAGGAAGACTGGCGTCCAGCGGAGACGGCCGGGAAGGCAAGTTCGCACAATGTGTCCCGCACGTTGGGCCGCTTCCGTCGCGTCTCGCCTCCAGAGCGCCTCGTCACTTCACCCCCGACAATAAACTAAATTATTGTAGACGCTAACGCAATTGAACAATTGAAGAAGTCGCCGGAGGGCCGCCCGACTGTGGACGTGGCCGACCGCACAAGGAATGAACAATAAAAATAAACACGACGCGACGCGAACCACTCGCCGCCGGCCAGAACTAATTAACATTTCGAACTGGTTGCTGGTATTTTATCCTAATATTACTTTAAAATACTGACGTGGCTCGATATTATACGAATGCGTTATAATAAAAATAGTATACGTATTAATTAAAGCTGTTTATTAAACGCGGTGAGCGTTGATGAGCCCATTCGCCTGCTCCTCCGGCGAAGGTCAGCCGCTCGCTCCACACCTACTTGCCTCACTCCACGGGCCGCGACCGCCACCGCCGCTCAACCACACCACATTCACGTACTTTACATCTACCTACTTACCTATGTTACTTATTCGTTACTTTAATGGAGCCTCTGCACGTAATTTACAATTTACTTTCAGTGTTCGTATTGTACTTACAGGGTTACTAACTAGAGTCTGTTTTGAAATTAAGTATTACTTGGTTATGTATAACTGTGATATATTATGACATTATGGACAATAAAGGAATTCTATTCTTCTATTCTATCTTTTTTGGGTCAAGCCCATGTTATTCAATCTATGATTTATTACTTTTCTGATATTTTGCTAGTTTTGGTGTTATATGTAATCTAATGTTGGTTCCTTTCTTGTTTCAGGTAAGAATTACGCTTGTTTTCTACGCATTACGAATACAATTACGGTAAGTTGACTTTTACTTTTCTTCGGGGTCAGAAGCTCTGGTTCCCAACGGAAAGTAAAAACGATCTCGTGGAATTCAGTTTCGATTTGCAACGTAACATTATTATTTACTTTTAGTCGTAAATATAATTTTCGCTATTTAATCTTACTAGTTCTGTCGTATTTTATTTAAAATGTTTTTATCATTGGAGTTGTAACGACTGGGTTGCTAGTTGAATAGATCAAAACCAAAGGCACGTACATCCAGCCTGCTGGTTGTTAATCCAGCGTTGGTTGCATTGTGCAAGCGTTGGCCAACGCCGGCCTCCAGACCCGTCCAGGCGCCCACTTACTGCCACACTTGCTGAAACCAGCTGCCATTGCATTACCGACACGAGACCTTCGATTTCTCCCCTTTATATAGCGTTGCGTAGCGTTTGCTCGTCCAATCTCTGTCACAACTAAACAAAATATTTACGTGAAACGCAATTTTCGCGATAATGACGCTAGTTTCACACTCGCTTTGATGTAACTGATTTGGAGTGGTGTTGCGTAAAAACTCATTTGCGGTACACCCGCAATATTGTTCAAATCCAATCGCTATGCTGAAACTTTCGATATCAACAAATTGCAGCCACGTCTAATCTTACTCACGTTACCAGACATGTATTGCTGAAACCCTTGAGTAGACTGACGTGCAGAATAATACATTCTTGAATGACTGTAATTGTATTCGATAAGGTAACGATCTCTCTATTCGTTTCATTAGAATAACAGCTGGCAATTAATTCATCAATGACATCATTGTAATGATTTTAATTGAGGTTGGGTAACATGGAAATATCCGCGCTAGACGTAACATTGGCCAGCACGAATAGTGTCTCGTCCACGTCCGTAACAGAATCAAATCACCGGTTGAAATAATTGCGGCCACCTATGACTTGCGTCGAGCAATCATAATTATGGAAAGAGAATGCCTCGTCAAAAGCCGAGACCAAGGCTTTGTTGTAGCGAATGGCAATGGAAGATACCGCTAATGTAATCCGAATTGTCCTCGGAGGGTGCGTGTATGGAAACGCGGTAATTTCGGGTGATTATGTCAGCGGTTCCACCGCGTGCGTCGGCGTAACCGAGCTCGGAGCATTGTCTCTCGCACGTGGGCCAGCCTACTGGCGCACGGAGAAAGTGGCACAGCCAGCGGCAAGGCCGTCTCGACGCTCTGCGACCTTCACATCTCGCCTTCCGGGATCCACTTACTATTTATAGTGCCGAACGCCACCCACTGCAGCTTCACAATGCATACAAATGCCTCCAAGTCTCTTCTGGTCTCTATGTTATAGTATGTATGTATGTTCATCAGGGGAAGTGGGTTCATTAGCTGAACTGACAGACAATCAAATCCTCATTTCTGATTATTAGATCGATTAGCACAGATTGCGTGACAATCGCAACGTACGATTGCAACACTGACAGGTTGCAGTTGCGTGCGTCACGCGGCCTCAGCCATACCGTAGATCCGCACAACTTGATGGCTCTACTGCTGGCTTTTTGTACTCGTCTTTGTCTGAACTTGGCCTCACAAGCTCGGCTAATAAATCAAAATGGGATTATTCTCGTCTTCTGAGCAGGATTTACGAACGCCTATACAACTACCCAGTAGCACAAAATAACTTCTACGTATCATCGTACGAAGCGTGAAAAGGGGATTTCTGAGATTCTTCGAAACAGGTGAATTTACATTTCATGTACGTGTATCAATTTGCTGTACACGAAGGCGACCAATAAGACCAAAGCCAGATGTAGGTACATAAACATCTCGTCGAGTTGTCGAGCAGTCAGCGCGCCTCGTAATGTTGAGCTAAGTGGAGAATCAACACGCGAGCCACGACTCGCCAAACGAGTTATGTTATAAATAATTAATTAATATTTGGCCGGCGAACTCTTTGTGGCTTCGGCCAAGGTCACCACAGACGTTTTTCACATTAGAGATGCGGCCGATACGTTTTTTATGACCCCTTTTAAAAATCAGTCTTGGTTCGTTTCATTCCTACTAATCGGAATAAAAACACGATAACGTTATTTCAAAGTGTTATAGTTAATTACTTACTCATTGCTATTACATTAAAGTCTTACATGGTGTTGATTATCATCATGAAATGAATATGGTTGTAGTAATCTGTTGTTTGGGATGATTCCTATTATAAAGTCATACAAGGCCATAAAACTTCATGGCTACTTACAATTCGTTATTTGGCATCATTTTGTATCAGGGTCTGCATAACAATTTCTCATTAAAGAAAATTTATTTTATATTAACAAGCCACATGAATATTTTTTAAATGCCATTACGCCACTTGAGCGATGACAGCTAATAATGTAGAGAAGTTTATATGGGGATTAACAGCTTTTTAATATTTTATTACCAATGTTCGGTCATTAATTTATTAGTTTTACACAATTCTACCATGCCGTCTTAATGTCACCAAGAATATAATTATAAAATAGCCGGTTCGTGAAGTAATCATAATCTAGCATTCATTATGAATATGTAAACTGAGTGATTTTATTAGACACTCGGTTCGGCTTGCTGCAAGGTAAACCGGTTTGCGGTGGGCTCATATAAGTCAGGCAGGAACATAGTTGGTAATTGTTAACTTTACCATGCAATTATCTTGTTTATTGGTAACGAATAAATCATTATACATGATATTTGAAGGTTAAAAGCTCAATTAATTAAACAAACTACGCATTGCGTAGCCATGTCTTGTTTGTCGATATGTAACATAACCGGTGAACATTACAGTCTTTAACCACACAATAAATTGCTTTGCCAATTCGACAAATGATCCTCCAACCAATAACTATCAATATTATGAACTTTCACTGTCAAATTGTTTAAAGACAATTCACATAGTTGATTGGAATAGTATAATATCTAATATATATGTAGTATAATATCTTAATAGAATAATCGTTCTTCATTCATTAATTCCCGTTTCTTTCAAGTCCTTAGTGATGAGATCCTAGTTCATAAAATACAATTCACTAAATTCTTTGTTACATTTTGTTATTTTTATATACACGGCTTAATGATACAGAACAAAGAAAGTGAAAAAAATCGGACACTCAAAATTTATGAGTACAGGTTATTTTTTCTTATTTCTTGTAAAAATACGTTACTTCCTATTAAGTATATTTTACGTAGACCTTGTACGTCCATCTGAAGAAAGTAAACAAATGTTCGGAAGCCATTCGAATGCTTTCAAATAGAACCTTGACTACATAATTAATTGATGAGACATTGTTACCATTCTGCTTCAATTGGGAGACAATGCATGTATTTAAATCCGACCTCGATTTGCGGGTAGGTATGTAAGTAAGTAGTCGTTTGCTTTATCATCTGTTACTATGTCTCCAAATTTCTCGAGGCTTTAATTGTGTACATAGTTTGTGATTGTATTTTAATTTAAAACTGTGAAATAAATTTTTCATAAGTGTATTTTTCTTGGTGCAATTTCTAGAGACACTATTAAGTACATACATTTGATAAGAATCTCTTACATTGTAGTTAATTTCCTGATTGCGTCTTGTTGCGTTTGCTTTTCTATGCAATCAAGTTTCCATCGAATGCAAGTAATGAGCGTTAAAATTACAGCTTATCGTAATCCTTCAATTTTGCAAACACCACGCTTCTCTATTTGTCTGCATGAGAATTAAGAAACATACTTAAACTAGTGGCGCTTCGTAAGCTGCCCATGTTCAACCGGTATAATAAAACACAGATTTTATTTATCAAAGTCTAATTTATCTCAATTTATTTTCTTTTATCAAACTATTCAGCACACATCCAACCTTACAGTGAGTTACTGTCGTTGTGTAGTGATTCTATTTTTGCTCGGTATCAATGTAAACATTGGAAGCGCTAGTCCCCAATTCAATTGAAGTGTTTCATTAGCACAAGTGGCCCCGATTGCTTCGTTGATAGAGTACAACGATCCATGCCAATCTGAGACGCCATATTTAATACCACTACCAGAACTAGTTTTTTTGCTATTTGATATAACAACAAACACACTGTACATACAAATTAGGAATTTATTATAGTCGGGTTTTCCCATTACAATGTTGATATTGACATTCGCTCATGTTCGTTAATTTTCTGATGTGTCAGTGGACAGGTCCATTGAAACCACACTGATTCCATTGAATTTAACCGCTCATCCATCGTCTCTCGATGTACGGCAGAAACCGCATTCATCAAATCAGTGCTCCATTCGTACTTGTTACGTTTAAATAAGGAAGTGGTCACACCGAGTAGGAGAAAAGTCAGGCTATTGACCGGTGTTGGTTCGCTATGCGCCACTCAGTGCGTTACTTTGTTGCAAACTGTCAGTTAAATCGTACTGTAGGACTCCTATTGCCTGATTTGAATTTTAAACCATAGTTTTAGTTGCAAATGCCACAAATTATTGTTATAATCCGTGCCGACAATTTGAATTAGGTACCTACTTATTTATATTTATACCTTACATAATTTTATGCGTAGCGTCGCAGTGTGTTCTTGTTTGCATTCACATTTCGTCTTTCCAATATACCTACTTATTGATTTTGAGTATCCGAATAATAATTTCAGATGGGCTTTTATAACGGTATCCTGTAAACACTGAAGAACGTCTTTTGAAAAATCCTTTAAATATATACAAAATAACAATAATAATTTGATTCAGTCATGTGCCTAGACCGAGTAAAAATGTGCTGGCAAGTCGTGGATCCTCAGTAGACGTTCTCGACGCCGAGTTCAATTAGTGATCAGTGGTTGCGTTAGAATCGTAGCCTCCCATTACGAGGCGGGTCGTGACACCGCGTCTAAACACTGTGGCGTAACGCCAGCATTGTTGTCAGCCATTTCCACGTGCAATCTAACTCGCCGGCTAATTGTGTGGAATGAACACACTACCAGTCTAACAGCCGCCTAGCCGCCACGCCGGAAAATATACCCATTATCGCGTGGTATCGCCACGTGCGAAGGACATTGCAAATTACATATTATTGTTAAACATTAAACATATTCACATAGCACCTACGTGATGGATCTGTTGAATTTACAATGTTTGACTAGGTGTCGTTTGTGGTTTTGTTTTTCGTTTTAGAATTAAAATCTAAAGTTTCCGTCAGATACTTGAATGTCTGTCTATTCAATCAATCAAATCTTGTTATGGTATCTTTACTGTGTTAACAAGCCACTAGAATCAAACGAAGGAACTGTACAGATTCTACAACCACGAACCAATATCGGCACAGATCGTAACAGTTTCATAACTGATTTATTAGTCGCTTGCATAACACTTCAGATAGCTAATAACTATGAAGTGTACTCGCTCGTCATAAAAGCATCGTAAAATACGAGTAAAGCTATAATTGGTGGCAGTGTATGCAATTATTTTCATTATACGAGTATGTGTGGTATTCGCATCGGTGTGGCATAGATCGAGCTAATCGTGGTGGCCGTAGTTTTCCGGCCACCTATCGGAGTATAGTTTTACTTTCATCTGTGCTTTCATGTAGGAAATGCTGTCGCTTTCGACGGAGACCGGTTGAGGCTGCCGGCTTCGCTGCTTGTACTCATACTAGCGTCTTCTCGTTCCTGTATCTTACAGTGCTTTCCGATCACACTAATGTACTATGTTTATTTAGATTTCTGTGCTACTGATACATTTACAAATATTTCTGTAAGTAGTTCTCTGTCTCTTCTACTTCTAGGTGGTGTCATAAACGTATTCTTTACGTGCATATGTGGTGTGTATTCTATCAAAGAATAAAATTGAAAAGAAACCTCAAAACCTTTCTTAAATGTTTACCACCTCTAACTACTACTCTTATTTTTGAAATGTTAAATTCTACAATTACCGTTTGTTATTTTCAGGTAAGATCCCAGAGCGAATGTGAAGACAGCGATAACCATTTTGTAAGTTTAATGTACGAATTAACTCATTACTAAACACAAAGACCACTATTGATACAAATTAGAAAAAAAAACTCATGTTTCAATATTTGGCTAAAACAATATTTGAAATGCTAAAACGATCTATGGATTTTTCCTATAATTTATCAAGATTGCATTATTACTTTATCAATACAAATTACTAAACTTCCGCTATAAATCGTTATTCAAGAGTCTGTAACAATTTGATCTAAAAAAGTTGGCTGTATTAAGTAGAATATTCTATATACTTCTAGAATCATAATGTACCTATAGTCCATTTCATATAGCAAGTCACCTGTGACAGGTCAGTAGAACGTAAAAGAACATGTACATAAATTATTGTGACGTCATGCTCATATTGAAATATTTCTATTTATTAGTGAAAACATTATGTAAGTTAACAAAAATAACTATTAATATAAACAGTAAAAAATATAAGACATCAAATAAAGGGTATTTTTCGCGTGTACATACTCGCATTCAATGTTACAAAAAAATAAAATATTAAATTTCATCGCACAGAAAAGTTACGGACTACTGCTAATTGTGACGTCATTTTCGTTGGGTTGGGACTTGGTAATCGATTATTTTTGACATCAAAAAAATATCGCAAAAACAAGTATTTATCATTTCGATCTATCAGAGATAATGATTTATGTACTTCAAGCACAATGATTTTATGCGATTTTTTATATTAAAATAATTAAGGAAGGTATTTATGAGTTTTGTATCATAAAAAATATAGCAAAAACATAAAATTTTTGTGTATCATAATTTCATTGGAATAATTTAATATATATTTTGGGTTCATAATATATTATACTGGCAATACTAGCAATATTATTTTATCATAACTGTATTCTTTTCTTCTTCTCAATTTGTCCCTTCCTTAATTTATCTGTAGGAATTTATTGTGGGTTCGACGAATATTATTTTGTGATTGTCGGTAATTCACATAACATTTTTAGGATAGGCAGATGAAAATAGCCATAAGTAACTACAATCGATAATCGGTAAATTTCTAATTCGAATTACTGCAGTACATCATTACAATTGTCAAAATGATATTGACAAGTGACGTTTTATATGTGTCACAGGTGCCTTGCTATATGAAATGGATTATAGATACCTAAATGTGGTTTTTAAAAACAAGTTTTGATACGTAGGCTCGGCTCAGTCATCAATAACATTAAATTTCGTTTAGATTGGTACGTCATTATTGTTGTTACTCCAGTTATTCTGGTAACATTTCGAATAAACTTCAGTTCGTATTATTTAAGTAACTCTAATTACTTCAAAATATCTTTCTTGTCGTAATACAAAGCCCGCTCGCCCACTGACAGCGTGTCAAATGAACCCATAAACCCGGTAAGTAACACAATAGCACCAAATAGCCACTACTCGGAGAAAACGTTTTCCCACTTTATTATTTTCTGTGAGTCATATAAACCTCCCATTCGGAGGGAAAGTGGATTATAACCCGGTAGCGTGACGCAACAATGAAAATTGTGCGGACAAAGGAATTGCTGCAACCAGAATATACGCTCCACGTAAGGGTCTAGTTTGTCACTAATGACCGCCGCACAATGATAGTAATACGTCTACCTCGAGCCCATGACGCTTGTCAACCTGCACGTATTAATTTAGATGACCATGGGAACGTCATAATACGGAACGACACTCTAGACAAGGCACGACTAGCCATTGTAAAAACATGAATCCATCCATATGCGTCGTCGTGAACATTGTTTACGTTTTGGTTCTGCAAATCAGCATCGGGCTCGCGTTGTGTTGTTGCATCTATAAATAAAATAAGGAGGTGCTAAAAGCGGCTCCGGGCGGGGGAACGTGCTTCCTCCGCTTTGAGCGGCCGGGGGGTAAACACGCGGCTGAACGAAGGCCTTTGTTGACACTCGCTTTACGGCCTCGCCCCACCTCCTCGCTGCGAGATACGAGTGCAGGCGACACGCGCGCCATAAACACTCGCGCGCAGACAGACCAGAACTGAATGCAAACAAAGGTGAACCAACACGCACGATCACAACACTAACGTCGTCATGCTCTTATAATAAATCCATGCAAAACATATTCCGACGTGTCATCGAACTCCACGATGAAAAGGCAATTTCTCTACTTGGAAAACGAGCCGAATAGATAAACGCGAAAGATTCTCGAAAACCGAGCGCGGTACGTGATTTCCTTTTTGCCATGACGATGATTTACCCACTCGGTTAATAAATTTTCATTGTTCGTATATTATAAAGCTGGAGACGATCGGTAGGCGTTGGTAATATAAATAAAGGCTGTCGGTGGACATGTGATGGCATTTATACCATAGCCGGCTTGTTCTGGCATTGCAATCACGGTGTTAGGGCCATCTGCATGCGCGGAGCTTCGCCGCGCGTCCGGTCTTACTCATCTGACACTCGCTAACTATGTGAACTATTGTCCGCGTCTTACCATTTACCATACCGGTCCTATAATGGCGCAGGCCAACTGACCAAACCCTACCGAGGCACCGCATCTTGCTCGCTCTGCACCATCATGACGATAGATAAAATGTAAAGATGTTGTTAATGTAACATATTAACAACATCTAATATAATTGAAACCATGTGTATCGAGAATTGACCAATTGTGGAATAGTACTGTATCAAGAGCAATAAATTGCTAAGTTGTTCCCATTAATTTTGGTTCATTTTAATCTATTGCGACAATTTAAACTGTCTGTAAGCACATGCTAGCAACGGTTATCTCTCAGTGGGAGAGCGCTGCATTAAACAACTCGTTGCCATATAAACTAGTCTAATAATAAATTAAAACGCCGCCTGTTCCTGGTGTCTACATTAAATTGTTCTAAATGCGTCACTTTATAACCATAAGTGAACGAGCATCGCAGTAATTACTACGCGTGATTCACATAACGTCCATTGTTTGCGATTTTGCTTGCACACAAAGCGTTTTAAATATTTAAATCAATGAAGTGAAATCTGTAACGCTTTATTTCAACAGAAAGGGGGTCAGGCTAAATGAGTGCGCCTCGACAGCGATCAAGTCTGGCCCTGTATGCTAATACAGAGTACGATGCTATACAAAGATTTAACCACGAGGTTATCGACAACGCTGACATTACTTGGGCCTGCTGGCCACTGGGGGGACCGCAGCATCTCCACTCTGCTCGTTTTCGCGCAATCATTCAATAAAACGTGATGAGATCAATCACGAAGACCCTCGGTTCACTCCTCGGAGAAATGATCCAATTCTTATAATACGTGGGTCAGTTAACGGTATGTTTACTTACGCACCCGCTAGGCCAAACAGAAAGATGCGCACACTTCTGTATTTTTACACTTTCATTAGACTTTCCACCAATGACATTTACGCACTGAAGCCACTGTTTCAAGTAATTAAAAGTTAATTTAAATTTATAACGCGTTTGATTAAAACCAATTCGGACAATTCAGTAGTTTGTTATTTTAACGCATTTTCAATTATCCCGAACAAGCAATCTTAACGAATGTTAATAACTACTTTTATTAATGTTTTTGCTGAAAGAAACATTGACATTGGCTTCAGAAGTGGAATATTAAACGCCAATAACTAGAAAGAAATAGCTAAAGACGCCCCTCGTTCAATAGATGTCAATCACTACAATAAAGGTCGAGTTGGGTCACGGTAAATTCGTAAGCATAGAATAACGCCACCGGCTTAGCAACGAGTTCCTCGAACGAGCCTCAGTTGCATAAGATTCTCTCATTTCGAAAGGTATTTTGACTTTAAAATATGATATGCTGAAATCGCATAACCCAAATCCGACGTCTTTGTTAGGTGCCGTTGGAGGCGATGCCCTCGGAGGTCAGTAGCTATAGATGTATTTAGCAAGGCTTCGGCTCCCAGCCTCGCCACTAACGAAAGGTGTAAATTTTTACTGATTACGAGCGTCAATAAACGAGTAACCATGAGAGTGTTGTTCACAGAGTTCGATAACCTAAATGAGATCATGCTCATTTTTGTCCCATGTTCGTTTTAACGGTGGTCTGGAATCAGATTTCTAAGCTTTATGGGATTTTAAAACAACAGTATATATATACCTGAGTGGTTGCGTATCTTATCTTATTCCCTATATTTATGTTAGTTTGCGTTGCATCGTACGTACGCACATGCGCAATTCTGCAAGGTGCCACATTTGTTTTCGTTAGCCGGTGAGTCGTTGCCCTCTACGTTTATAACATGCTGTTTTCCGCTACTGTTTACACGTTCAGCAATTTTCGAATACTATTTAAGATGCTCGTGTCACTATTTAGGAAGCAGTATTGGATGTGCGCAGACGATACATACGTCTATAAGGTGACCTGGTCGGCGCACTTGATGCGGGTCACCTTCATCAAGAGTATCTGCGCGTGGTTTCTACACAGTTCCAATGGCTCGAAATAGGCACGCCATGTTCAATTATGCAACCGGCTACCTGCGGGTAATGAGGAGGCCAAACACATGAGCCCGAGTCAGCGGCGTGCTTGTCGCGTTGACAACATGACTCGCTAACTTGTACTGCAAACATCGAACCACGAGGCGCGTATGAACTGCTCTCTTTGGAAACTTTTGTTGCTACATCTTTACCCAAAATATAATATTTACTAAACAAACACCCGTTACAACGTTATGGATTAGTTTGTTGCCCTCTAGCGTGTAACCTGTCGACGACTTGGGGATTGATGACTAGACATGTGTTGTTTAGCCACGAATGCTACGATGCAGTCGCACTTGTCTATAGCCCTGTGTCTTTGCGTTGCCAGGCCCTGATCAGTGCAAGAGTGTCGACGGCTATAGTGCAATGGCCGGGCTATTTGAAATCGACAGTGATTACAATTTTCCCTGGAGCCGAGTTGCGCAGCGCAACGTCCGATGGAAAGCAACGTTTAACCAATGTTCCGCTCTGATAACTCTCTAATTACGAGTTGGCTATTTTCCGTCGACACTTGCGCCGCAGACTGAACCCCTGGCTTTTCACTGCAACATTTCACCCGTGATTGCACTGACACGCTCATTTGTTTGATACACTTTCGCCTTTGACGTTGCCAGTTTGAGCTTCAGCATTCAACACGACCATCCAGAGATGTAGCAGCTAGACTCGATCTATTATGATATGCCTTACATATCTTCCCAAAAAATATCATACTTACGTAATACGGATTTATTTAATTTCATGTCAAGTATTAGTTTAGTATGCCTGACACACCACGATTCTTCAAAATTCAGTTTCCTTGAGTTATTTCTATAAATAATGAAATTAAGTTAGTTTAACGACGCACTGTAGCTGGTCAGAATGCTAAAGAAGTGTGTTGACAACCAAGTAATATATGCGTAAATAATGTATTCTGTACCATAAACGCCGGTTATTGCCCACATAGTAAACAATAGATGTGCATGTCATGTGTTACTTAAAAGCATTTGTGTAATTGTTTACTGATCACTGCCAACCGCAAAAGTTTTACCTTTACTACAAATAGACAGCGCTTCTTGTTTCTGTGTAGTGTTGTGGTATTGCTTAATTCAAGGCAAATGAGTCAAGTGAACTACATAATAAATCATTTTCATTATTAAAACAAATACTGCGACTTACAAATGTCTAGCTGTAGTAGAATTTGTATGTGTATTGCAAGTTCATTATAAAAGATAAATTTAATTACAGAAAAACTATATCTTTCTTATGAATCATTCAGGTAGTAAATTAAAATGGCTTAGTACATATGTACATACATGACCTAGAATGAGAAATAATTCAAAAATACATTCATGTTCTTAGTGTGGGGCTAGATGGCGCTGTGTGCAATGTTCCGGAATATTTATATTTATTTATTTATGTATTTGCTTGTTTACGAGTCCCGGATGAGTCGGAGGCGAATAGAATATACAATGGCGTGTCATTCACATCGATTGGGGCTACATACAAGCACAAGATGAAGTACAAATGTATACTTATCATACTTATATGTATAGACCTCGTGTGTTCCGTATATAGCTCGATTCCGGGCGACCTTCGCGCTCCTCTCCCAGCATAAATCTGGTAAAACCTCCTTGCTCAGTTCGTTGTTGCAAAACTGCGTGGGCCGAGCATTGTCTTTGCGAAATAACGATTCGTCGTGTCTCTGATTTGTCACGATACGGAGCTCGTTGATACCCAACAATGAAGCCAGGACGACGACACGGCAGACCTGACTAACTACGAATGCGGCAGGTTCTCGATGGATTAGTAAATCAGTATGGGAGTACTGTTAAGTAACACGACACGCGTCGACCGTTGCCCTCGCGGCTCCAAGTGTATCGCGGAGTAGAGGAATGGCCTGCAGACAATTATCCATCAGCGGACGCGGCGACAGCAACGCTTGAACAATAGTGCACAATCACCGCGATTGTCGCCGCCGCCGTGTCAACTGCCTCTCGCGTGAACGTCGCCATTGTTATGCTGATAGTGCCGAGCGCCATCGCACCGCCACATATACTCCGCCGAAACAATGCCGGCCGCCACACATTTGCATTTTTAAACCCACAACGGGGTATATTGATGGGATGGGAACTAGGAATTTTACCGATATTAATAATTCATGATCGAACGACCGGACGGAGTCTGGTTAGACAACATTAAAATTCTACTCACCCTGGAGCTCTAAAAGCACCATTTTAAGCCGCGCTTAATTGGTGATATTAACCGTTTCGAAACGTGGAGACCATTAGTGAAAATGAGGAGATATCGAGCAGGTAGACGACGAAACATGCCTTTTGGGATTAATTTTTTGTTAAGTTTGGCAGGTACCCGCCGACCCTTCGTCCCAGATTGTGTACGTTTTTTCTACGACACCAATACACACGGATATCGTAAAAATACGCGTTTAACTTTACAGTCCTTTTCAAATAAGGTTTATTTTAGACCCGTGAAAGGTTCTCTGATTGTTTACATTCTATAGAGACGCTCTACCTACGCCTCCTTACCCTCGACGTTATCGTCCATTGAATATCCTCGTATTCATGCTCTTTTGTCACGGTGAAAGGACACCAGGAAACTGATGCTCTTATCGAATATCACCACTAAATTACGTACTATTCATCTACCTACAATTTTGTATGCATGTATGTGATCACGAATCGCCACGTCATTGTCTAATTTCTTATGTTTGAACCTTATTAGTAGAGTCCCACCACTGGCAGGTCTTAACTATCTTAATTCATTTTTGACAGTTAAATGATAGCTGACACAGTTTATGCACAGTCAGCGTCTTGAAATGAAATAAATGTTTACGATACAAAATCGGCTCTCTTATTACCGTATTGTCCTAAAGTATTCTCGAATTTTTTGAGAACGTTAACTAACAGAGTTTTTTCCTCTTTAATTCCAGAACCAATCTCGGCCAGTGC